>PVLA01009151.1:9212-79212 GCA_004027455.1 Hydrochoerus hydrochaeris
CTTCTTCTTCTTCTTCTTCTTCTTCTTCTTCTTCTTCTTCTTCTTCTTCTTCTTCTCCTTCTTCTTCTCCTTCTTCTTCTCCTTCTTCTTCTTCTATAAGTTTGGCTAAGGCCTTATCAATTTTGTTTAATCTTTCAAAGAATCAGCTCTTCAACTCATTGATTTTTTCAATTGTTTTGTTAGTCTAAGTTGAATTAATTTCTGCTCTGATCTTTATAATTTCCTCTCTCATACTAGCTTTGAGTTTGGCCTATTCTTCTTTTTCTAGAAGTTTGTGTTTCAGCATTATGTTGTTTGAGTTCATTCTGTTTTCCTGTTATGAGAATTTACTACTGTAAATTTCCCTGTAAAACTGTTTTCATTGTATTCCATAAGTTCCAGTATGTTGTATCAGCATTATCATTTAATTGTCTATACTGTTTAATTTCTTCTCTTACTTCTTTTGTGACCCATTAGTTGTTAAGTAGAGTGTTATGTGTTAACTTCCATGTGTTTATGGAGTTTTTGTGGTTTCTTTTGCCATTGATATTCAATTTCATTGCATTATGGTTTGATAGTACACATGGGATAATTTTAGCTCCTTTGCATTTACCTCAACATGTTCTAGGGGGCTAGTATGTGGCATATTTTCAAGACTATCCCATGTGCAGCTGAGAAGAATGTGTATTCTGATGTAGTGGAACACAATGTAGACATCTACCAAGTCCATGTTCACAGGTGTGGTTTAATTCTGGTATTTCTTTTTTTGAGTTTTTATCTGGTTGATCTATTTGTGACAGTTGGGTATTAAGTCCAACATTAAAATTGTGTTAATGCTCTTTTGATTTTTCATAATCATTAATATTTACTTTATGCCATTTGGTGTACCTGGGTATGGTGCATATATATATATTTCTGATTGTTATTTCTTTTTCTTAGAGTTGTCTCTTAATAAGTACATAATGACTTTTTCTGGATCTTTTGATCAATCTTGGCTTGAAGTTTACTTTACCTGCAAATAGAATAGCTACCTCTCATTTTTTCCCTCCTGGGGTCCTGTCATACGGAGTATTGCTTTCCATCCTCTGACTTTCTGTCTATGAATTTCATTTTTAGTTAAACGTGTTTCTTGTATGCAGCAGTTGTTTCTTGATCCATTATGCTGGTCTGTTTCTTTTGATTGGTGAGTTAAGATCATTTATATTGATGGTTATAACTGAAATGTATGACATCCTTGACATTGTATTTTCCTGCTGTTGGTTCCTCGTCTTGTTGGTTCTTTGTTTAATTGCTTGTCAGGCCAGGTAGAGTCTTTCTATTGATTTTTTTGTGATTGTAGTCTTATCTCTTTCTATAATATCTTTCAGAGTATTTTGGAGGGCTGGTTTAGTGGTCATGAATTTTTCACTTGTTCTTTGTTATGTAAGTATCTTATTTCTCCACTGATTTTAAATGATAGTTTGCAGAGTACAGTAAACTTGTTGGAAGTTATTTTCTTTCAGGACTAGAAATACTTTTCTCTAAGCTCTCCTTGATTAAAAGGTTTGTGTTGAAAAGTCTACTCTGATTCTGATGGGTTTTTCTTTATAGGTGATTTGTTTCTTGTCTGGAACAGCTTTTAATATTCTGTTCTTATGATGAATTTCTGTAATCTTTATTATTATATGCTTTTATGTAGATTTATTTTGGTTATAAATAAATGGAGTTCTGTATGCTTCACTTATCTGTATATCTAATTCTTTTTCCATACTTGAGAACTTTTCTGCTATACTTTTGTGCTTAGGTTTTTAAATATAATTTGTGTTAACTCCTGCTTTTTCATCTACTCTGATTGATTTTGTGTTGTTCTTTGCATAGTCATGCAAGTTTTGGATTATTTTTCACAGTCCTTCATTCTTGCCATTCTAAAGAGATCTTTCTTCTTGTGATTGGTAACTGCAATCCTATATTCTAAGTGTGACATTCTGTCTTCATTTTTATTTAGTCAATTTTGTGAACTTTGTATGGAATTTTTAACTTCCTAAGTATCTGCCTGGATCTGTTTCATGGATTCTATTTCTTTTCTATGTTGAACATTCATGGTTTCTATCATTTTCTTGGGATCCTCTACTTTTTAAAACTGTATCTACTTTAGGTTTACTGAGCAAGTACATCATGATAGTCATCATCTTCTTTTGGGAAATTATTTCTTCTCCGATTTCCTCAATAACCTCATACATTTCTTTTCTAACTTCTGTTGCTATCATTCCAGAGATTCAGGAGTGTGGCTTCTGATTTCCTCTCCCTTGTTTCCCTTGGATTTGTCCAGGGAGGAGTGGAGGTCTGAGGTTGTATTTTGCTTCTGCATCTTTGTCATTCTTTATTTATTTTGTTTCATTTTGTTTTCTGTATTGATGCTTCTAAGTTTCTTACAGTAGATTACCTTATCACTAGTATTGTGGCTTCCCCAGGGAATGTCTTTTCCTCAGAGATGTCTTCTAGGTATAGGTGGTTCTTGGTCTTTATGTGGGTCCCAAGATCCTGCCTTCCCAATTTATTAAGCATGAGCCATTGCTATTTGGCTCAGCAACCAGTCCTTAGACTATAGTGTTGTCATACAAGGGAGAAGAGTTGATTATGACAGGTATGACCTCCTGGCTAAAATACTACAATTAGCAAGAACAATAGCATCAAACACAGTCTAAAACCTGATGAACTGTTGTAACTATTAACTTGGTACCTTTAACCATAGGAGCAAGATCTATAGTTGGATGACAAAATCCAACATTATTCAGGAACTTGTGTACAAAGAATTTCCCCCTTTGTGCAGTGATCTCATCCTATGGTGGGGAGATTTTAGAGGAGATTAAAGGGACAAAACAGAAAGCTAAATGAAGAGAAACACAGAAGAAGCAAAGCTGAAGGACAAATGATGATCACCCAGACATTGGGAAACCAGGGAAGAGGCAGAAGATGGTGAATGGAGAAAGCAAAGATTACCAAAGTGGACCAGGAAGACTAGAGAGAATGTTCACTCATGTACATTTGGAAAGAGGGAAAGAAGATGAACAGATCAGAACAAGAATAAAGGTAAAGACCTAACCAACCTATAAACAGTAACAAAACACCAAACAAACAAAACGACAACAACAAAACCCCCGCTGGTCTCTGTGTGTCCTTCCCAGTTTTGTGATGCTTTCAGACAGGGTCAGCCCAAGGCTGTTTCCAGGGTGTGCAGTTGGCTCCTCCTAGTCAGACCAGCCCTCTCAGTTCCATGTCCACTGGTGGGTTCTGCCCTCTTGCAAGGCTTGTTGCTGGGTGTAGGGGGAACGGGGGTACTGTGGCCTGTCCCAGTGCTCCTGCCACCACTGCATCAAGCCAGTCCTGCTTCGATTTCCTCTGCCACTGGTGTAGTGCCGGCCTCACTGGTCCCAGGTAGGACTTGTGCTGTTCCAGTCACTGTCCTCCCCTCCCCTGGGTCTCCATTGCTTCTGCCCCTGTCTGGGTGGCAGCCCCGGGCTGTTTTGTTCAATTCATTCTCCTCTCCTGGGGGGCAGGTGCTACAGCTGTTTAAATCCCACACATCTGCAACCCTCTCATGGGTTGCAGGACAGGTCCCTAACCTTGTTGTTAGGGTTTCCAGTTAGGGTACATGAACAACCAAGACCAAAACCGAACAAACAAACAAAACCCCAATATAGGACAAAAAGCTGCCAACTCACGGGATGGGTGAAGGTGAGGAGTTTTGCAGTTAAATTTGCCGCCAGGCTGCCATGTGCTCTGGGAGAGGAAAGCGGGAGAGGCAGGTGAACTCGCGTCTTAAGCGTGCCCTGTTCGGTTCGAGTTAGCTACGCTTTTGCAGTCCATCATCTCCTGGAGGCTTCATAGTGTGACGGATTTTGCTCATGCAGGCAGCAGTGACACCAGCAGCCTTGTGGACTGGATGGATATTTTGTAAAGCCCTGTATCTATGTTTTGTTTGCACTACTCCTCTCTTATTTCAGATTGATTTTGGCATCAGGATGTATGTTCCTCCCTTTCCTCCTGTTACCTATGTTTTTAGTTGATTTTCTCTGAGTAGCTCCGTTGTGGCTTGTTCTCTATTCAGCTGTGTTGAATCCCCTCTTAATTTCGTTTTAAATGTAAACTAACCTGACTTGTCTGGAGGAAACCACTTGGTCATAGATTATTTTAAACATTCTCGCTGAATTCAGTTTGCTAATATATATATATATATATATATATATATATATATATATATTACACATATATACACATATATATTATATATACGTATATGTTTAAACTTTTGTGTTTTCATTTATTGACAGTGGTTTGCAATTTTACTTACTTGTAATATAATATCTCTCCCAGATTTTTATATCAAAGTTATCCTAGCCTTATAAAATGAGATGCAAAGTGTGAGCTTTTTTGGAAGCATTTGTGTGTATTTGGTATTTTATTTTTATTTTACATTTTCTTGTTTTCAGTTTTTTCAGACAGTCTTGCCATGTAGTCCATGCTGGCCTTGAACTCTTAGCTCAAGTTGAGCTGGAATTCACAATTCTCTTGCTTCAGCTCCTAAGCTGGTACAGTATCTTAGCTTTAAATGTTTTATAGAACTCATTATGAAGGTTTATTTTAGGTATGTTCTGAACTAATGATTTAATTTCATATTTTAGAAATAGAAATTTTATATTTGTTATTTCTTCCTATGTTATTTTTGTTTTTTTCCTGAGAGTTTTTCTTTTCATCCAAGTTGTATAATTTATTGATACACAATAAATATTTTAATAGCTTAATATCTACTAGAAGTACTTCTTTTTGAGTGCCTGATAATAGTTGATAAATATTGATAAATTGTTCATTTTTTTTTTTTTGAGACAGTGTTTCACTATGCAGTTCAGGCTGGCCTTAAACTCACTTTGTAGCCCAGGCTGGCCTTATTTTGCAGCAATCCTCCTGCCTCAGCCTCCCAAGTGCTGGGATTACAGGTGTGTGCCACCACACCCAGCAATTCTTTCTTTTTCTTGTTCAGTATTATTAGAGAATTTGCTATTTTCTTTTTTTAACCACCTTAAGAATTAAATATTAGTTTTATTTTTTAGGTGTTACATTTATTCCTACTTCATTAATACCTGCTTCTATCTTTTGTTTTAATTTGCTGGTCTCTTTAAAAGTTATATACTTAACTCTTTGATTTTAACTTTATTTAAAAACTAAGGCTATAAATTTTCCTCTAACCATAGCTTTATGCTCCTTCTAATTTAATTGTTAATTATCTGATTTCCATTGTGATTTTTTCCTTGATCATAAATTATGTATATTACATTGCTTTACCATATAAACCTCAGGGATTTTAGTTACCTCTTTTTGCTATTTATTTCTAGCTTTATCTATTCTTTTTCCTCTTCTGAATTTATAAATACAAGTTAGCTAGATTTTTTCCAATATTTCAAATATCTATCTCTCTTTTGGTGTGTCCTGTGTCTCCTATGTTTTTTGTTCTCCATGCTACTGACCCATTTTCCAGTTTAGTAATATTCTCTTTTTCTAAGTCCAATGTGCTTTTAAATCTATCTATTCTGATTTTCCAATAACTGACTTTCTATTGCATTGTTTTTATAGATTCTGATATTTGGCAAAAATATTTTCTTATCTATTTTCATGACTAAATTAGTTACATCTATTTCAAAATCTTTGCTTCATAGAATTTGATTACCTATGGCTGTATTTTTTGTGATCTTTCCCTTCCTTTCAATCTGTTAGTACTCTTGGTGCTTTTTGCCATGAATGTTGGACATTTGGCCTAAAATAGTTTAGGTTTTGCATGTTTTCTTTCTCTAAAGCACGTGTATCCTCTATTTGGACAGAAAACTAAAGTGTTGCACAATTAGCTCAATCCAATCAATGGTAGAGGCAATTCAAGGTCTGTTTCAGTCTTTGTTGTTTTGTTTTTATATAGAATCTTTATTTTTTGAATATTTTATTTATTTTTATTTTAAAGAGAGTAAAACTAAACATAACAAAACAGAGCAAAGCAGATCAGAAGAAAACAATGTAAGTGACACAGATTTCAAAGCAAGACAGCAAGAGATCTACAGTGGCTACCATAATGTCTCTTGTTTTCTTCTAAATAGTGGTCCATATCTTCACACACAATACATTCATACAAATCAAAATAGGATTAAACTGATCAGAACAGAGGGATGAAGGCATTACAGGCCTTCAATACCAGACAGAAGGAAAATCAACAACGGCTGCCATAATGTCTCTAAAGGATTTAATTCCCTGAGATTCACACCTGCCCTGGGAGGTGGCAACTGGGAGTCTAGCATCTTTACTACCTTTCATTCTCATTGTTGGGTCTTGATTTTCTGTTACTCCTGTACACTGTGAGATCTCCCAAAGTTCAGCTCCGCTTTCTAACTGCTTTCTCTTTGGCTTCAGTATATTGCTTTTCTCATGCAATCGCACATACTTGCGAGAGGGTGTTTCTGCAGAACAAAGTGTTTGGGTTGGGTTATTTTTGGTCCTCTCTTATCTCTGAGATACAGTCCTTCATAACTCCAGCCTTTGTCCTCCCAGCCCTGTGAGCTTGAAAAATCCGTGCTGCTTTCTATGTCAAGTCGCAGTGAACTTTCTACTGGATTTCTTACCCTCTTTCTGGGCTAAGTGGCCAACTCCTAATGCGAGAAGCAACCTGAGAACAGGGATTTATACCCATGCATGGGATTTGCTTTTCTCAGAGACCACATCCTATTAAATCCAGGTTGTTCCATCACACATCTGATTTTTAGCTGGAGTGAAAGCTTTTATTAGTATAATCTTTGCTACACAATATTGAAAAATGTCTAGAAAGATCACACATATTGTAGTTGTTTAGTTCTAATGAAATTGTTTATGAATACATATTCAAAAATAGAGATGTTAGAATCTGGCCTTTGTACAAAATAATTCAAATATTTAATGGACATTTCCTATCAATCATAAAAGGAAGGTAAGTGAAAAGTATAATTTTCCCTGCTCTTTACCGTGAAAAAGAATACAATGAAATTAACACAGAGTTGATTTCATGTTTCTGTGGCAATTTACTGTGAAAAATAATCCTAGCTTTTTAAAATCTAGAGTACAATATTGCTATTTGGATAAATTTAAAATAAGTAATAGTTTTGTGTCTTGATAGAAGGGTTTTTTCATCACAAAAATTTTTCTTTTAAATGCTTTTTCAGAGGCAGTGTCTCTTGTAGTACAATTCTCAGTCATAGACACAGGCCTGAAAGTAGATATGCACAGAAAAAGCCTTCTGGTTCTACCACCCGAGAAAGTCCCTGTCCTTAAGCACCCGCAGGGTCGTCATGTGTCCCGTGGAGAAGGCAGACATGTTTGCTCATGTCTCGGGACTTTTGTGATGATCGAGAGACCAAACTTCACTACAGATGCATGGGCAGTGTGGTTTCTTTGACTCTGATAAATTTTCAAGTGGCTTATGAACTTTGAACTTTTGAATAAAACTTGTTTATCATTTATTCCCTATCAGAGATTATTGCTTTTTTAAATGCAAATGGTAAGTCAAAATCTTCTTTACATTCAAATTTCACATTTTTAGATCCATCTAAATAAACTCCTTTCTGCCAACTCCCTGCTGTCTTAATATTCTCGGTGCCCCTCGTTACAATAAGCAACCCCTATCTGTGATCCTTGTAACCCTTCTTTAGCCTTAGTTTAAGTTTCTAGGTGCCTCTGCCTCTCCTGTGGATTAAAGGGGTTAATTAGCCCAGGCTTCATGGGAACACAGTTAAGACAGTGTTAGCAGCCCTAGCTAACAGCACTCAGTGCTCTTTGTGAGGAGAAATCCTCCTGTACTGTTCCTCCAACTGAAACCGCGCAGGCACAGATCTGGGAGCGCACTTTGGCATTCCTGTCCCCTACTGTTTTCTTTTTCTTTTTGTCCACACATGACTTTGCTTATACAAGGCTAGCTTTTCCTCCCTGCTCGATAGATGATTCTGGCCCATTTTCAACTCTCATTCTTTCTGTGGCACGGGGAGTAGTTAGTCATTTGTGCATCGGTGAGAAGAGGGATTTAGTGAAAAGGAAGACCATAGACTTTGCTCTTTGGTCCTTCCTTCCTTGACAAAGTAAATCCCGCTGAAAAACAGCGTTAATAGAGCATGACGGTTTGAAGAATAGAGCCCTAACTGTTGACATTTCTGTTGTCAAGCCAGGTATTATGCTGCAATAAAGAAAAGACACATTTTTAAAAAAGACAATCTCCGTGGCATTAGGTTTATTAGTGCAATATTATTGTCATTGTCTTCAATTCCCCAATACACTTAAGGGCCTATCAATATTTCCATTAAAAAATCCCATTTGCTGTCATTTAAAAGTAGCATGGCTATGTCAGATCATTTAAACTGAAGTTATAGATCAATTATTTTTAGGTTTATTATTGAACGTCAAGGGTGGTTAAATTCACTGAATTGGTAGGGGTTGAATGGTCTCCGCTCTGGAAGAAAATGGTCAGCATAAAGACAGGATATTGTGAAGGTTCTAGGGAGAAGATGAGGCATTTAACTCACTTTAACATGAATCATTACTAGTTATCCATGTGTACCAATGGAAGAATAGATTTACTTCTTCAAGATCGTTGCCAGAAATGACCCAAAATAACCTTAGTTCTTTATTCAAGAGATATAAGAGCCAATTGTTGACTAGATGCAATAAAAGGGGGTCAGTACCCTCTAGGCTCAAGAAAGACAAGGTATTTATTGGGCATCCACATTGTGTTACCCCCACGGGGTAATAAGTACCACACTCCAACAAGTTTGGCCTAAGGTATTCTATAGACAAGGAAACCAAAGTTCACAGAGGTTTTAAACTACCCAAGCTACAAAGCTAACCGTTGCTGAGTTTTAATACTCTTGAATTTCAAAGCCCATAATTATCTCGCGTGTGTTACTTACTGACATTGCTAGGTTATTGTATCAATGAAATTGACTATAACCTCACCACGATTTTTTAAAAATGCTTTAATGACTGCATAAGGCCATTCATGTTGAAGGTAGCTTTCTACTTCTGCTTGAAACTTCCAGCACTATGTGGATTATATTTTATCTTTTTCAAGATTCTATGGTTTGGTCTAGGCTGGCCATTAAAGTGAGCCAAGGTTATTCTTCATGTTTCTTTCATTAATTTGGCAGAAATACTTGATTCCCATCAGCAGTGTGTGCTGCTGATCCTTTTCCTATATCCAGCCTAAAACTGATAGTATTACTTTCTTAGAGTTTTCCAAACCTGACTCAGTGATACCTCTTGTTAAAATCTTAACCTCAATGCTAGGACATTTTGTTTCTTTTCAGCATATTTTGCAGGTGATTTGGATTGCTGCTCTTTGAATTTTCTATTCAGTTCCCTTATCTTGTGTTTTCTCTAATGGAGTTTTCTTTTCTTTTGCTTGTATTTCCACATGAAAGTATTGAAAAATAGGTTAGATTTAGATAAACATTAATTAAGCACAGATATGCTATCTGTAACAAAATCATACCATCTTAGTAATGGCAAATATTGTGAAAAGTTGTTCTCAGAGTCCTTGTGAATCTTTCCCTAACACATTCTCCAAAAGTGGGATTGTCAGCATTGGAATAAATATTTTTTCTGCTTTCCTAAACACCAGAAAAGGAGCTTGTGATAGTATTACCTCAGTGAGGTTTACAGGTTGCTTACAGTAGGTGTATGTACAGGAATTACAGCTTAAGAAGAAGTTGTGATAAAACTTTCATAATGTCTATCCAGTTCAGAGGTATTACATTTCACTGCACCATGAAGTCAAATGAATGGAATTCAAATCAGTACTTTTTCCATGGAAAAATATATGTTTCTTCATTGAAGACTATTTTCTTGCTAAATTGAATGTTTTACTTTTGAGCTATTGAAAACTTTTGGGGTTTTTTTGGTCTTGTAAATAAAAGAAAATTCTTTTAGCATTCCAACACAATAATAAAATTTCTGTTTGCTTGAAAACTAATCTTCAAGCTGAAAGCAAACAAAGTTAATTCCAGAGAATATTATGGAAGATGGATGGTTTTATCCTCATGGATGTAATATAAAATTTCCTACCATTATATTTGAAGAACTTATGAAAAAGAGTATTTTCTGTTTCTCGCACAAGATGCTGAATATTGACAGGAGAGCTGTTCTCTTTCTCCCCTTTTGTTCTAGGTTTAAATTCTTGAATTTATTCATGTGGATTTCCTTGTTTCTCAGAAAATGAGGATTAAATTTTCTCCTTTTCTGCAAGACCATCTGAACTATGATTTTATAACATGGATTTTCACCTTTTCCTAAGGATTGATGCATTCCTTCCATACAATAACAGAGACCAAAGTAAGTGAGACAGCCGAGGCACTCAAGGTCTGCACTTTCCCAAGTACCATCTAAG
Source organism: Hydrochoerus hydrochaeris (assembly GCA_004027455.1). NCBI lineage: Eukaryota > Metazoa > Chordata > Mammalia > Rodentia > Hydrochaeridae > Hydrochoerus > Hydrochoerus hydrochaeris. Next base: position 19,612 of record PVLA01009151.1, read on the forward strand.
CATACTGTGTGCATTATCCCATTTAACCCTTGCAAAAGATTTAGTTCCTTTATCACTAATTTTATGGGACAATCAGGCCTTGGGAAGGCTAAGTAATGTGCCCACTGTCACCTAACTGGTGTTAGTGCTCTGAATAATTTTTTATTCTACTCAGCATCCTAGTAGGGCCTGGTCATTGTAAACAATGATGAATTCAAGCCCTCACTGGTTATCTTCTCAATAACTGCTACCAACTTTTGCTCATTTTCTTTGATTTTTCCTTTATGTTAAGAATGAAAAGAATCTCAGAAAGTGAGAAGAAAATCAGTTCTGACATTTTCTCCTCGTTCACTTGTGCATATTTCTTCATCACATCTTGTTCTTGGTTTCTTTACAGGAAACATTTTAACCAACCTCATAGTTTGAAGGTTAAGTTAGTTATCATAGGTAATATTTGTAAGTGTACAAATCCTGGTAGAGATACAAGCCTGGATTTCATCATGTTTGCTAAAAGCAGACCTATGAGTAAGGTCCTACTAGACTCATAATGAGCTCTCCCTCCCTTCCCTCCACCTACCCCCAGAACTCAGAGTGATATACTGTTGGTTGACTGGTCCCTTGGAAACTGAGGCCGAGAACTTGTGGAAAGCAGATTGTTAAGTGTTGCTTTTCTTTAATTTTGTAAAATATATGCAGAAAAGCACATAGAGTAGATATGAAAAATTAATGAATAGCTATAAAGCAGACACTGTGTAAAAACTCTCTAGTAAAAAGTTAAGTAATGCCTCTCTCCAGAATTCCCTCTAAATCCCAACTTTCTCCCTTTCTCTAGTGGTAGTCACTATCTTGATTTTAGTGGAAATTGATTCCTGCTTCTTAGTTTATTGCTTATAAAGCATCACTAGAAAATATGGTTTGTTTAGTTTCCTTTGAACCTTATATAAAAGAGACATGTACTCTGAATTCTTGGTTGAGTGAGGCTTGTTTTAGATCTTGCCTCTTTTCCGTAGAATAAACTTTATAAGACTTATTCACATTGTATGTGTAGGACAACTTTTTCTTAATTAGTACAGTATTATATGGAATTCCATTATACGCAGTTGATCAATTTTTTGCTAGATTGTGCTATACCAACTTGGGTAACTTGGAGTCCACATTGTGTAGAATTCCATTCCCTGTTGAGCTCTGGGTTGAAGTTAAGCACTGGGAGATTATGCACGATATTTGGAAGGTGGAGCAGGCAGTAACCATTATTCTCGGAATCCTTCAATATGAATATGGTGCTATAGACATAGTGAATTCTAATTTGTCCTCACTCTTATTTTTACCCATATCTCATTGGCCATTCATCCTTTTGACTGGTATGTCTCTCTGACTATGGACTCAGAGCAATGATAACTACCCAAAAGCAATAGCTTCTCATGCTACCCTCTGTGAACTTTCTCTGCCTCCTTCCAATCCAGTTTGGGTTTTATGATTGTCTGGTCAGTGACTTCTCTAATGCTGCAAATTCTCTTTTAGACTTTTATTCTCCAAGCTCATCTCATGACTCTAAGATCAAATTCCTACATTAAACATCATTTCCCAGGCAGGGTTTTTAACTTGTGGGCTATTCAACAATTGATCATTTAGTTCCAATTCTGGAGTTATTAAGAACAGTGTTTCTTCCTGTAGTTGTATACTGAAAAATTTTATCCAGACAAAACAGATGCAGAATATTTGGAGCCTGAAGCTGATATTATTTAGTGAGATTTCTTTCAAGCACCTGCATGTGTGCATGCACAAATGACCATGGTACAAAATTTAGTCCAAGGTAATACCAGAGATTCATGCCAATGAGAGGCCCTGAAGCTTAAATTTGATAAGCTTCCTGTTAATCTGCTATTTTTCTAGAGTATAGTATCATCAGGCTTTAAACACTCAATTTTAAAATGTGCATATATTCCTCTTCAGTGGACTGGTGTAGTGTAAGCAGCAGAGAAAGAGCCTCTCTGAGACTCACCGTCTGGATGCTGGAATTATGAAAACTAGCAATATGAGGAAGACAAGAAGGAGGGAAGAGAGTCTGCTGGACCCAGGAAGGATCTGAAGCATGAACTGAAGCCCATGAAGAGAGTGAAGTGAGAAATTTCAACAAAGTAGAAGGAGGTAACCAGTGCTGTCTTTTTCCTAAGGCGAGACTTGCTGTGTGAGAGGAGTGATTCAAACCTGAGGACACAGCGTAACTGCTGGTAATCCCAGAGACCTCCACGGAGAGACTCAGCAGTGGAGGGGAGCAGTGGACACGAAGGACCACACTAGCTGGTGGTGAGTGCTGAGGGCTCCGTTGTCCTGTAAGAGAGCGACTGGCTGGGAGACGTCTGGGAAGAGGGGATGACTGAGCTCAGAACTCAGAGTGGCTGCTGGCTCCATTTAGCAACTCCCAGCTGAACTCAGGCCTATAAAACGTGCTGACAGTTGCAAACCAAATGAGTCTGGTGTCAGCCAGAAGGTGTAGGCTCACTGCGATTATCCAGCATCCCACCAAAAAGCTTGCCGGGATAGATTGGCATGGACTGGGTTTCTGTTTCCCCAAGTTGTTTACCAGTGATGGCAGAGACAAAGCTGGAAGTGGACTTTCTCTCTCTCTCTCTCTCTCTCTCTCTCTCTCTCTCTCTCTCTGTATTGTGGTTGTGGTTTTGTTTATGTTTTATTCTCCTTCATTGTTTGATGTTGTTTTTATGAGTGTAAACATGTTTCTAGGCTCTTTGTGGTTGTGGTTCTGTTCTTTCCCTCCAGTCTTCTGAACCAGTTTCCCAAAGTTAGAGTGAACCCCCTTTGTGCTCCAGTGTTACTCCTAATCTCTTATTGTTATTCCACTCTTCTATTTTCTCCCCAACCCACTTTAAATTTTAACTCCTGAGGGAAAATTAACATATTAGGGACTTGTATACTGCATACAATTTTCTGGTTTGTTTTAGATTTTGTTACATAGCCTCAAATCTAGTTCATATGATGAAAGATGACAAATTAATGGTTAGCTCAGTTTGTCATTTTCTAGGCTGTGTTGTGACAGTTGTTATAAACAGCTGTTATTCCTAGTATTCCAAGACTGAGCTTGACTAAAGGTCACAGAAAACACTGTTACACAGTGCCAAAGAATCAGGGGCTGGGCCAAATAGGCAGCCACTTCCCAATCTAACGAATTGAAGAGGTAGTGTCTTCCAACACATTCAAAAGCCAAAAATTCAGCTACATTTGGAAAATACCTTGGAGAAATAATCATTTCTTAAGAGTTCTAAATACTAGCAATAAAGCAACCCATCATAGTCAATTCACAAAAATCACCCCAAGAAATTAAAAAAAAAAAAAAAAGAAAAGAAAATGAGAAGACACTTAAATATCATCCAACCCCAGACATCCAGTTCACCAAAGGCAAACCCAGGGGGAAATGAGGTGGGATGATCTGAAAGCCCCCCTCTTGCCTCTCTGAAGGGGTAACAACAAAACTATTGAATCAAACTCTAGAAAAAAATGAAATCAGAAATAATTTCTGAGATAACTGCAGAGATTTTGTCCATGTTGAAAACCATGATTAGTGACTCTAGAGCAGATACAGACAAAAAATAGAGGAATTTAAGGAAACTATGAAAACCATGAACGCTCAGCATAGGAAAGAATTGGAATCCTTAAGACAAATGCAGCAGATATTCAGGAAAATAAAAATTCCATTGAAAGTATTCACAGCATATTAAGCCAATATGAAGACAGGATCTAGGATACAGAAGACATGCTTGTGGTTAGTGATTATGAAAAATAACAAGGGACCATGAGACATCAATCCAGAAGTTCTGATATGAGATAAAGCAGAATAATTTAAAGTTGATTAGAGTTGAGAAAAAAGCAGGAAATAGCACAAATGATATAAGAAAATTGTTCGCAAACATCATGTCAGAAAACATTCGTGGTAGAGAAAAAGACTTTGGCATACAGATAAGTGAGGCAGATAGAACTCCAATTAACTGCAATAAAAAAAACTATAGCTAGGCATATTATAGTCAAGATTCCAGAAATTCAAAGCAAGGGCAGACTCTTAACTTGTAAGGGAAAAGAAACAAATTACCTATAAATGAAAGCCCATCAGAATTACTGCTGACTTCTTAGCAGAAATCCTGAAGTCTTTGAAGAGCTTGGAATGAAATATTTCAAATTCTAAAGGCAAACAGACTTCAACTCAGTCTGATGTACCCCCACAAAACTGCTTCAAAACTGATAGAGAAATAAGATACTTCCATGACAAAGAACATCATAGGAAATTTATGACCACCATACTAGCACACCAAAATATTTTGAAAGACATTCTAGAAAGAGATACCAAGCACTATAGCTCCATGAACCCCAAAAGGAGGAGTCTACTTTGCAAGTCAAACAATTAAACAGAGAGAGGGAAAAAGGGAGGGGGAGCCAAAAACAAGAAAATACCATGACGAGGATAAGTCAATACATATTAGTAATCACCATCAATGTTAATGATGTCAATTCACCAATCAAAAGACACAGACTGACAGAATGGACCAAGAAGGCAGAACCAACCATATGCTGCATACAAGCAATACAATTAATTCAAAAAGAAATTCCTAGACTGAAAGTCAAAGGATGGAAAACAATAATCCATGTGACAGGAGCCCAGGAAAAACCAGGGATGGCTATTCTGTTTGCAGACAAATTGAATTTCCTGCCAAGACTGATTAAGAGAGATAAAGAAAGTTACTATGTCCTTGTGAAGGGAACAATTCAAGAAGAAGAGATAACAAATACCAATGTGCATAACTGTATAAAACAAATATTAATGGGCATGAAAAATCAAATAAGCACTTATACAAATGTATTGGGGGATCTCAGTACTCCACTGTCATAAAAAGACAGATCAACTAGACAAAAAAATAAACAATGAAATGTTAGTAGTGAAACAAATCTTTAAACAAATGGACTTAGTAGAAATATATAGAGTGTTGCACCCTACCATGTACGAATACGCATTTTTTTCAGCTACATATGAGACATTCTCCAAAACAGATGACATACTAGCTCATAGAACATGCTTAAATAAATGCAAAGGAGTTCAAATTAACCCATGCATATTATCAGGCCATAGTGCAATAGAAATTGTGAAACAGTGGCAAAAGAAACCACAATAACTTCATGAACACATGGAAATTAAACAGCAGCCTCTCAACTAATGGCTTACATACAAAATTAAAGAACAAACTAGACATTTTCTTCAATTAAATGATATTGACAATACAACATTCTGGAACTTATGGGACACAATGAAAACATTGTTAGTAGTTGAAGTCAACGGGTATCCCAAAATAGTTGTGTCAATTTGCAGTTCTATCAACAGTATAAGAGTTTTTGTTTTTCCATATTTTTCTAATAGTTATCAAGATTATTGATTTTTGCTCATCTGACAAGTGTATATTAGCATCTTATTTAGTAGCTCATTGAGTACAAATGAGATTGAGTAGCTTTTCATATAGCCTTAGCTTGAATCTCTCAGAAAGCAAAACTTAAGGAAAAGGTTTGTGGCTTATACTTTAGTAGAGATGTAATCTAAATAAGTAGCAGTGAAGGGTTAGGACAGGGAACCAGAAAAGGAAAAATAGCTAACTCAGGGATGTATTTTAAAATACATGCTCATTAGGGTGGACTTTCAACTTGGTTGACTTTGAGTTCTGCCCTAGGATTGATCGGGTACACTACTAGATATGAGTGTGTAATCACAGAGGTGTGGACTTGGGTAATGTGGCTGGACTTCCAGCCCTTCTACTGTGGAACTCTTTCCCTGTTATGCTTCACCATGAACTAAGCAGCTTTGTTCCACAACACCTTTCTCCTACAATGTCTCTGCCTTGGAGCAGTCAGTCATGTACTAACACTGTCAGCAGGTCAAACCTCTCTTTCTTTACATTCTAGGTGGTTGCATATTATTGTGTCTCAGTGATGAGAAAGCTACTGTAGGAAATTGGTACTGGTGAGGTGGGGTTGTTGCAGTGACTGTAACTGGCTATGTGATTTACAAGCCTTTGGAACTGGTTTGCAGGGGGAGTTTGGAAAGGGCTTTGGAAATGCAGATCAGTAAAACCTTGGAGCACTGTAAGCAGAGCCTGGTGGGTGATTCCAGTTAGAGTTCCAAAGACCAGAATGTGGATAGGAATACAGACAGTAAAAACCAGGCTTAGGTTGTTTTAGTTTGGGAACAAAGACTCCATTAGAGTTGGACTAAAGGTTAAGTATGTTACATTTTGACAGAAAATTTGTCTTCATTTGCCTATGATATTTTGCAGGAGGCTGAGATTAAGGGTAATAGGTTGCTTAACCTGGTGGAAGAAATCTTAAGATAGCCTAATATTCAGTCTGTAGCATGGGCATTACCCTCTGTGTTTATCTAGATTTATAGTGGGAATTGGGGGTAAGATGTAGAGCGGAAAAATTTGAACGACTTAAGAGTTTGTCTAGAAGGAGCCATGTGCAAAGTAAGGGTGAAAGGATGAGGGAGACCACCACGCTGCACTCTGCAGAGAAACCAAGCTCCTTGCCTCCATCTTCCCCAGACTTTTACTTCAACTCTCTTCACTGATATATGCAGAGTTGGCTGTGCAGAGGCAGACGTTCCCTTCACTGACTAAAAGAATGTGACCCAGTCTAACCGAGATGCCAGAGTGCCTCAGTGCAGCACATGGATGAGAATTCCACCCCCTAACCTCCACCACAGATGGCTGAAATGAGGGATCATGCAAAAGCCTGTGAGATCCTAGGGCTGAGACACGAGATAACATCTCAGTGCAGACCACGGGACTCAGAAAGAATTAAAGCTTCCGGGCAGTAAAGGTGCCTGTCTTGCATTCATCAAGTTATGCCTTGTATTGCTAATTGAAGAGACTCTGTGCCTGGTACAACACTGCTCTATTTCTCCTTATAGCCAATACTTACAAAATTTCTCTTCCCTAGCCCTCTGCTTTGACCCCCCGCCTTGCTGATTGAGCCATTAAAAAGTCTTGAAATTTTGGACTCATGGTCTTTTGTTTTGCAGAGATCATTTGTCTCAATGCTCCTCAACTGCAGAATATTCTCTTTGTCTTTCTTTTACATCTGTAGGTTGTGTTGCTGGGTAGGAGATCTAAACTCTCTGAGGGGGTTTAAGTAAAAGGATGTGTTGCTGATAAAAAGATTAGCACCATAAGAAGAAACAAGTACTCTGAAGGACAAGAAGATGTCTTGAGAGCATCTCAGAAATCTGCAAGGCTTCACTTATCACAGACTCAAAGAGCAAAAGTGTAATTCTTTCATTTGAGAAGAGAGATAACAGTGTATTAATTACTATATATTTCAATTTTTTTGTATGTCATGGAGCTTTTCTTCCCATTTTGTGAATTTTCCAGAGAAGTTTGGTATTCTCTTCTTTGTAAATTTCCATATAAATATTAGAATCAACTTGTTAAAATTCCACAAAAGGAAAGTGGATTGTGATTGCTTTAAGCTTATTAGTTTTGGAGAACTGACAAATTTGTAGCATTCTCAGTCTCTGAATACATAGCTATCAAATGTTTCTCCATACATTCAGATTTTTTAATGTATCCCAATGTATTTTATTATATCCCCCTTTTCTTAAGGTTTACCAAGGCTTCTTTTCTAACATTTATTCCTATGTATCTCAAATTTTTTATACTATTTCACATTTTACTTTATATTTTTTTGAGACACTTTCATTATATAGTTAAAGCTGGCCTTGGATGCACTGTGTAGCTCACGTTGGCCTTGCATTTGTAATAATCCTCTTGCCTCAGCCTCCCGAGCTCTTCCATTACAAGTGTGTACCATAGTGCTTGCCTCAAGTTTATATTATTTCTGATATATATATATATATATATATATATATATATATATATATATAATTGATTGCATCCTGACAATTTTTAAATTCTCTAATTGCATATGGATAAATTTTCTAATTTATAAAGTTGTAAAATTATATCATTTGCTGATAACACCTCCACCCCATATGCTGGATAGAATGTACAGACCAATGTCACACAGAAAAGATGTCTAATTTCATCAAATGCTCTTTCTGGATCTTGCAATTTGCATTTTTCTTTTCAAATGTGTTAATGTGATAAATTACATCAATGATTTTCTAATACAAAAGATACTTTATATTCCTTGATTTAGTCTTATGTAGCATCATTTTTGTGTATTGCTATGATGAGTTAGCTTATATTTTATTTTGTGATTTTTAAAAATCTGCATTCATGATTTAGATGGTCTCTAATTTTTTCTTTTTGTACACTTCATCACGTTTTTGAATCAAGGTTCTAGTAGTTTGTTAAAATGAGGCAGAAGACAGTTCTTTTACTATTCTTTGAAAGAATGCATTTACAACTATTATGTATTTACAACTATTTTTTCCTTGAATAGTTAGTGTGGTATATCTCAATGGTGAAGTTTTTTGGGCAGCAAAATTTATTTTTAGGAAAGTAGTTTTGATTTAGCCCTTTTAGAATATAGATCTTGGTGATTTGAAAAATGTTCTTAGCATTGGGAAAGTAATAATGACTGGTAAACTACAGTGGACCCATGATCTGTCAAGTGGACATAAGGCATAAATGACTCTTGAGTGCTTGAAAGATAGTCCTGTTTCTCAGACTACTCAAGGTTTCTGTTTCTGTAAATTTTAGGTTATGATTTTCTAAATGTTTTGTATTTGTTTGTATTTTTGGTTACTTGGTATAAGATTATCTATAATCATTTTTATAATCAGTTCCATTGTAGGACCAAGAAAATGTTGAACATATTTGAGGAGGTCCATGTTGTCTTGATATTGCTTGAAAATAAAATCTACATAGCTAAAAGTCAGTGCTAAGGCACATGACTATTTTCTGTGAAGTTGTATGGTCTTCTGCATGTCCTTATAGTCATATCAGCTGAAATTGCTTTGTCCAAGAATTGGTAAGTTAATGTCCTTGTTAAAAGATAAGGTGACTCCAAATTATACCAGTGTTAGTATTTCAAAGAGCAGCTGAGACATTTCCTGACATCCTAGAAACTTCATGGGATCTGACATGACAAACCTTGTCCATATTGATCACTCTCTCTCTCATGAATAAATGTAAAGAATATTTTTTCAGTGTCTTCCTGACATTTCAACGGATGGAATCCAGAAGCACCTATCACTGAGCTTCACATTGATGATATTTTCAGAAACAGAAAACTAAATTTTCTTACTAATTTTCTTTGGGGAAAATAATTTTACATCAAGTAATTTTACTGTCACATAATGATTTTATTATCATTTAAGATGAACCAATAAATGCATATTTTCAGTTTTATTTATTTATGAAATAAATATAAATACCATGGTACTGCAGTGCATGAATGACTGTTTGTGGACAGTTTGGTTCACAAACAGAAGCATTTGGGAAATTTTGTTTTTGGTTGTAAACTTTGCATCAGGTGACAAGCATGATGTATGTATGAACACAGTTGTAGGCATTTTCTCCAGAATCATGGAATGAATAAAGTTCATGAACCAAGGTACCATTATAAATATAATTTACATAATCAGGAGGTCTTTGGAATTTTCAGTAAGTTTTAAAAGTGGAAAAGGATTCTGAAACCAAAATATCTGACTTACCTGATAAAATTAACATTGACAATAGTTCTCTCAGTCTGGTTCCTGTCACCTTCCGTTATTAAACCCTCCACTAGAACTTCTACATGGTCCATGTCTGTAGTTGTTCCCAAAATTTTTCTCTTGCCAGTTCATTAATCAGGATAATTTTTGCTTGTCTTAGATGTAGACTTGTACTCATCTCTTCAAGAAGTTTTTAAAGTTGGCCTTTGTGGTGCATACGCATAATCCTAGCACGCTGGGAGACTGAGGCAGGAGAATCATGAGTCTGAATCTTGCCTGAGTGACTTTACCAGGCCGTCTCTCAATGTGAAGGTGCTGGATTCAATCCACAGTACTGCAGAAAAGAAAAATAATTTGAACTTGTTCTGGAATATTTTCTGTGCAACTTTCCACGCGTTTGGTGCAAACGTCAGCTGGTGCTCAGCTTTCCCACGGCCCGCACTTCCTCCTTCAGATCACTGTTACATCTCTCTGTCAGTACCTTTCTGTGATGCAGATCCAAGCACTTTGCATTATACGAGTTGGCTTAGAGTAGATTTGGGATCACAAGCGTGTTCTATTTAGACTTTTTGCTACTCTGTGTGAGCTTGTTTGGAATAGAGTGGTTGGCACTGATATTATTCTTTTATCACCACATGGCACTCTTTTTCTAGAGTTTTGGATTCCCACTGTTTTTATGTTTACCCTGTTGCAAGACTATTGCGTGTATATTCTGGCTTAGAGTAAAGTAAGGAAAGTGCTCTTCTACTACTGGGGAGCAGAGTAGACGGGATAGTATGAGTTCAGTGAGACTTAAAAGAGTTCGTAGGTGCACGGAGGGTATGTACACACGTGAATGAAAGTAAGGAGGAATAAACGACAGATTTAATAGTCTTTACGTCAGATTTTGGTGCTAATATTTTAAGTCTTGTAGTATCCATCAGATAATCCAGCAATAGTTGAAAAGGTGTTCATTCACAAGGCATAAAGAATTCCTAAGGGTTTCAACTTAAGCTACTGACTGCTTTCAAAGGTTTAAGGGAAGTTAGGAGCCCAAATCCTTCACAATTTAAAGATTATTTGATACTTATTTCATTTTGATTTCAGTGGGACGTGTCATTTATAGAAGTGGAATATTCAAAAACATTTGCAATGTGTTGTACTCATTCTTTTATGGAACATTGACTTAGAACATTTTCCTTCAGAATATCTGGATTTCGCTCTCTGAGTGCCAGTCTTGCAGGTCTCAAAGTAACAAAAATGTAGCAAACAGGAGGCCATTACTGCTGGCACCTCCAGAAAAGTTAGTAAACATATATATTGCTAGAATTTTAAAGAATAAAGACATATTTCATCCTTGAAATGCCCCATTATGCCATCTCAAAATTGATTCATTTTTAATAGCATTTTTTGGCTTCCCTTCTTTTCTTTCTTCCTTTCTATCCCTGCTTGAGAGGCTTTGTTTATTCTAACCCTCATTAAATAAGTTCTCAATTCAAAATTTTGCACTGCTTTACTAAATTAAAGCCTGAACCCCCTGTGGCTGCATAACAAAAGATTTGGAAAAGCTGTAATTTTTTTTTTTCATATTGAGACATCACAGTGATCTGCCTTGGTGGTTATTACTACTGCAGAAGAAGCATGTGAAAAGAAAACCTGCTGGAAAAGATGGAATGATGTTAAGATACTTAGCTTCAGTATAGACACAAGATATTTCAGAATGAGTTGCAGAACTTCAAACACAGATTTCCTTCTCCCCAGAGTCCGGCTGACCACACCATCTTTCCTGAGTCTCCTCAACATATAAATTGAATGACATATTTGAATTCCACATAATTATTTTCCTAAAACCTGATTAAAATCAATTCCTTGGCGTTTTGCTGCTGTTAGAAAAGATGATGCTATTAGATGTTTTAGTCATTAGCAATATGTTCACTGGATTAAAAACAAATTTCTGTATACCATTGTAATGATTAGTGAATGTATGATAATCTAAGCAATTATTAAAGAACAATGCCTAGCCTGACTTGGTATCCTGATTATTTGTTGATGACATCTGAAAACAGAGATGTCAGGAGGCAATATTGTATTGTTTGACTGTGCTAATTTATTTTATTTATGTAAATTTCATGCTTCTCAGTATTTCACAAACTTGAATACTGGTTAATTGTCTAACCAGTGCAAACAGAAAATTGGGAATAGAAGTAAATAATGATGTGAAAATATTAAAGGTCTTTTAAAAATCTCAACTGCTAAGATTAGTAAGGCTCTTATATATTTAATTAGATGCATTTGATTTCTAAAATGAGAACAATTGTTAAATACTGCCAAGAGGTTGGGTGGATTTGAGCATTAATAATTCTTAGGAATGAAAGCAACTTTTAAGTTACGAAATGTGAGTTATGCTATAAAAAAATTAATGCCTCAAAATTTTTACCCCTGGATGCTGAAAATGTCTTTGTATTTAATCCAGTTTTCTCTTTACATAGGAGGATGATTCTTTCTGGATTATTTTTCAGTTTTTTATTTTTTAATTTTTAAAAATTTTAAAAAATTTTTAAATTTTTAATTTTTTTTAATTTTTAAAGTAGTAAAATACCACAGAACAAGACAGAACAAAGCCAATTGAGACAGTGCAGTGAAATTGGTACAGGACTTCACAGCAAGTTACCAGGATAACAGTAATAGGTACCATAGTATATCTCATTTTCTTCACAATAGTTGTTCTTTCAATCAGGTATAGCAAAATCAAAGTCAGTGGTTTCTTTTATGTACTTTCTGTTCACCTGATTACCATAGAGACTTTGCTCAAGGATAGGAGAATGAACATTGAATATTAAGTTATTAGAGAATGTACTTCAAAATCATGAGTGGAACTAGCAGAAAGTTTGTGTTTATTCTCAAGCACAATCTGTGTATCACTGAGCTGGGCCAGGTATACGTACTTAGATGTGTGTTGTGAAGCTAAAAATTTAATACATTTTAAAAGCTGAATTTTGGTTTCATGAGGCAACACTCACCTGTGAAGTTACAGAGGTTTAATAGATAGTTGCATTAGCAGAAACCGCCACCCCCACTATTTCTTTGAAAACTGTTCTCAGATAGTATTTTAAACTGGTCTTCAGTGGGAAGCTACTTGGTTGTAAATAATCTGTCATGAGCTGGCTCTACTGAGAACCTTGTGTCTGGGCTGGGTACTGGGTTTCCAGAAGCACAGAGTTGGAGTTGGAGGATGCTGGTACGGTCTTGGGTCCCTAATCTCTGGTAAAATTGCTCAAAGTACAGTGAGGAGCCAGGAATGCAAATGTCAGTGACTTCTGGGGTCTGGCAAACACTACTGCAATTCTGGCGTATTGAAATAGGAGGCCTCCAGAGAGAGGAAGAGAGAGATGTTATTCGAGGTGATCTGGATAGGAAGGCACAGGACCATGGTCTGTGTATCGTTGGGCTTTCTAGGAACACATTCTCCTTCAGAAAGCTCTAGAGAAGATGTAAAGTTTTAACTAAGCAAGTGATAGTGTAGTACTCTAATTCCATTCAGGAGCTTAGAGCACTAAGTAAAAACCAAGTCCTGAGGGCTGGGCAAACAGAAAAAGAAGATGAACAATCTTGCCCAAATATAATTCACACCTACTGTGCAGCAGTGGACGGATTCCTGCTGATGGGGCAGGCTTTATTGGAGGACCACCCCCTTCGGCATTCAAGGAGGAGTGGCTCAGGACAGGATTCCAGATTCCTTCCTGAATTTCTTTCTTGCTCTGAAAAATGTTTATTTTTGTTAGTACAAGTTTGCAGTACATAGTGATTACATTCACTGTGTGAAATTGACACATGCACATAACACATCTTAATTCTTTATGTGGCCTTTCCCCTCCCCTCTCTCCCCTCTGTCTCCATCACTTGTTCTCTTCCCATATGCAAAAGATCTATCTCTGTTTTGCTTCTTGTTGCTTTATTTGTTTTAGATGGTTTTGAAATTTGAAAAGACTTTTCTTTTTGGATAATATTTCTCATAGCTTCACTCACAAAATGAATGTAAAATCATTACTTATTACCTCTTCCCTTTTTTCTACTTCTTATGACAAGGCTTGTAAGTGTATATTAACTTTTTAAAAAAATTTTATTTAAAGAGGAAAAAAAAAGCAAAACAATAAAGGGCAGCAACAAAACAGAATTCCAAAGGAAAAAAAGAAAAAAAACCACTAAGAAATCAATAGTTGATAAATTACACACTGTCATGTTAGAAATAGTTGTTCGAGTTACAAAATTAAAGCATACAAAGTAGACATTCAAACAGTGAAACTGCAAACAGTTCTGCTCAACGATCTAACAAAAACTTAGTAATATGGTCATCTATCTTAGTGTACATTAACTTTATAGGCGATAAGTTATTTCTCTCTTTCTCAAGTATTTTAGAAAAACACATCATCCTCTTATTTTTCATTCTTCCCCTAAGAAGCTCGATTATCCACCTCATATACATTTTACACACAAACTGGCTTTGGGGCATCCACACTCCAGCTGAGTGGGGAAGACAGTGCTGGTTGGGAGGACGTGGTGAGGTACTGCAGTGGCTGCAGGGCAGCATGCTTCTTCAGGCTAGCAGGTGTCCAGGGCTTGTCACTGGAAGAGTTCTTTGCCTGACCTTTTCCTTTGCTCTGTGTGACATGCTCTCAACCTTGGCAAAGTCTACTCAGCTTTTAAGGCTAAGACCACAGTTCACTTCCTTGGTGAGTCTTCCATACTTCTGCAGGCAGAAGCATCGGATGGTCCCTGTAGATGTTGACATGGCCTAAGTGCCATGTGCTTTTGTCCCTGTAGGATCAGCAGGCAGTGAGGCCAGGGATTGGAACTTGCTGATTTTCATGTTGCAGGGCAGAGGACAGGGTCTGGGCAAAGTAACAAAGGTAAATTGAAGGAAGGCATTGGTCTTAGTCTGTTCAGGTTGCTATAACAAACTACCATAGACTGGGTGGTTTATCAACAGCAGACATTTATTTCTCATCATTCTTGGAGCTGAGAAGTTCAGGTGCTGGCAGATTCAGGGCCTGGTGAGGAAACCACTTTTTGGTTCTCAGATAGTACCCTCTAGCTATGCCTCCGTGGTGGGAGGGATCTCTACCAGGACTTCTATGCGAGGGCGCTAATCCTATTCATGAAGGCTCCTGTTCATGAGAGCTTCATTCTCATGACCTAATCACCTCTCACAGCTTAGCCTCCTAATACCCTTACTCTGGGGATTAAATTTAAATATATGAATTTTGGGAGAACAAACATTCAGACTATCGTAAAGTGGGAAGAGCATTTCCAGCCATTACTCATCTGAAAAAATCCACCAGGTTAGAGAATGGCCCAGATTACTAGCTAGAATGGAGGTTATTTTCATTATTTGAGTTGATCAACTCAGAAATCATAATTTACTGACTCTCTGTAACTGAAAATGTCATTACTATTGACTCCATACTGTGACCTGTTTGTGGACAGGTTATTTATCTTGAACACTGTCAAACTGAACTCTAGAAACAAGAGCATGTATTGGCTTTGAAAAGGTCCCTTCTACCTTTTTGGTTAATTCTGGGAATTTGATGGAGAAAATCTAGTGAAAAAAGAAGTCAAGTTGTAGTAATACCTAGTGTTTCTTAGTTATGGATTACACAAGAATGAATGCAAAGAAATGTCTTCTTGAAAAACCTTTAAAAGTATATGTAACATTATGGCATCGATAGACCTGGAAAAAAAATGCTTTTCAGTGATTGTGAATTTTTTTTTCCTGTGGGTGCCCTGGAAAGGGTCGTAAACACAGTGACTTATTACACCAGGTTTTAGATGTGTTGTTCTCTGAAAACTCATGGAAATCCCAGACATAAAGGACTGTGATTCCTTGTTATATTGTTTTGGAGCTTAAGGAAGTAAATTGGCAAAAGGTATTAGCATTCAAACACAAGTCTTTCTGGTGCCTAAATTCCCTGAACCCTATTGCCTCTGACGTGAGATTTAAAAGTTATAATAGTTACCTCTTCCAATCTGTCTCTTTCTAACATCATGCAGAGTTATACCAAACGTGATACATTTCAACATCTTCAGATGAGAGAAGTAGCAAGGTCCAAGTTTCTTTGGAGTGAAACTCATAAATAGCTGGGTATAAGAAGTTGTATGTGACTGCTAAGGTCTGCAAAGATTGAGGTACACCACACAGTGCTTATGGATGTAGCACACACCCAGAGTTATATGGGATGATATACTTTAGTGGATCTAACATATTAAAAAGCCTCATTCTCCTCTCGGCTGTCTCCACTTGATTATCCTTGTATCTAAGTTCTCATATGGTAGTGAGTTACCATCAAACAGTCTGGATACTTTGCCCATTATTTGCCTCTTAATGCATGTAAAAGGTTATAAATGTACAATAAGGCATGCATTTTAGAAAAACACCTGTATGAAATATCTTTAATAAGTTAAGGAATATAGTAATATACATAATCCTGCATTGTGTCATTGTCTAAACCATGGATGAGCAAATGATAGTTTATAGGCCAAATTCTACCTGCTATCTCTTTTTGTATGGCCTTCAGGCCAAGAATGGTAGTCAACCATTTCTAATAGTTTGGAAGAAAATCATGAAATAATAATATTTTGTGAAATATGGAAATTATATGAAATTCAGATTTCAGAGTCCATAAAGTTTTATTGAAACATGGGAACATTAATTTTTGTTATATCAGCTATGGTCACTTTCATGTTATGATGGCAGAGTTGAGTTACAACCAAGACCGTAGGGTCTTGAGGCATAAAATACTTGCTCTTTGTCCCTTAACAGAAAACACAATCCACCTCTGCTGTAGGCAGGTACTCATTTGAGGCTATGTGGCCCTGTATTTAAAATCCTCCCACTAGATACTTGAGCTCCACTGCTGGGTTTGCAAAAGTAATCACTCTTTAGATGCTGCATCCAAAACTGGGAGGAAGGGGAAGTAACTGAAAAAAGAAAGTGTGTAAGATTTAAAGTGGCATCCTATATCCAGACAGCCTGGAAGCAGAAAAGAAGCAAAACATATTTCAATCAGTCTGGCTCACATATGGACTCTGCAGTCCTGGTATAAATAACATGAAGCAAAGACTCCTCGTTTCGCTGTTGCTCTGCCATCCTGCCTGTGCGTGAGAGCAACTGCTCACCTGTGCATTTGCATACAAAAGCTTTTTCATTTCCCTCTCAGTGTTCACTAGATTTACACCCCTGAGAAAATAGCATACCCGCGTCTCTTTTGTTCCTTTCTCTGTCATAGCCCCTGCACTAGTTAAGTTTTCCTCTGTAGGGGGAAGAACCCGACTTCAGAAGTGGACAGCCCTGTTTTTCTCTTCCTTCCTTAAAAAACTGCCTCGGTGCTAAAAGACTTTCTGGTCAGGAGCTGCTACCTTAGATCTTGCCTGTTCTCTGAGTGGCACTTTCCATCCATCCATCATTATTGGAATGGACTTGACTGCTAATTTCCTGGAAGAATCAAGTGCTCCTACTCAAGGTCATCTTGAAGGAGAGTTTAGGGAGCATCCTCTTCCCCTCCCTCCCCTTGTAAAATATGTATATTTACAAGAGCATGCATAAATGGTCACCAGAGAAGATGAGCTATCAGAGAGTTGGGAGATGTCTTTCTCCATACAGTTCACACATCACTGAAGCAGATAAATTGGTTTTGTACCTAGCCTCTGAATACACTGTTCAGGACTCTGTCCTGAAAATTGATCTATACCACCACGATAAAATTCAAAGCATCTTGTTCATAAATATCTAATAGTGGTATCAATGGCTGCTGCTCCTGCCTGGTTCCTGGGGACCGGGATCCAGCAGGCAGAGAAAGGCCGGCAGCTCAAGCCCTCCCTGTGCAACATGGCTGTCATCATTGGTTGTATCGAAACTTAATTAAAGCATTGGTTGAGTGCAGTAAGATGTAAGCCTCAGTTTACAGTTATTAATGTCACTTGCTTAGCTGCCCATGGAACGTTAGATTAAATCTCTGCTTAATTTTAATAATACCAATGGCTTCCGAGATGCACAACTTGTCATTTTCCAAACATGTGTGTCAGTCTTGCATGCTGTTTCCTGTGGTCCTAAGTGTTGTGCGTGTTACTGTCAGGCTTTGTAACTCACTAAAAGCCAGCAGGACTGCAAGATTCCTTTGTTCTGTCTTACAGTACTAATGCCATTTGAGAAGTCAATGAATCCTTGTATCTAGAGCTTAACATACAGACCTCACTTGGAAGCCATGTGTATACCAGATGGGGTATCTGGGAAAAACAGAGGTTGCATAGTTGATAAAAATTAAGCAAACAGGTGGTCAGCTCCTCTATACCATCTCCAACTGGCTATTAGACACAGCTTGATTGGACAAATATGGAAAGATTATGTCCCAATGAAGAGAAATGTGAACCAGTCTTTAAGAGGTAATATTTGGTGTCAGGATTGAATCAGAAGCTTGGTGCACAGCAGGTATATAATACATATTTACTAAATAATGGAATAAGGGACAATAAGCATTGACTATGGAGTCTGGCAATGTAGCTGGGAGACTTCTTTATCAGTCACAAGCTGTAACATTAAGGCGAGGAACTCCTCCTTAGGTCAATTTACATTTCAGGTTTCTTCCTTTCTAAATTGAAGGAAATATCTGCTTCTAAGACTTCTGAATAGACTGAATTAGATGGTGTGAAAGGGCATTGCAAACTTGCATGATTTATGTGACATAGTATTATTCTTTCATAAAATAGCCACCTAGGAATTGATGTTTTAAAGAAGTAATAAGGAGGGCGCAGGATGCTGCAAGACAGAAAATAAATTCTTAACCAGTTAAAAACTGAACATTCGACAGAAACCATATAAGTTAATAATAATGCATTAACAATATAATAATTATTTAAACACAAATTTTTAAAAATTAAGAAGTGAGATCTAAAACGCATACTGTTTTTGCTAACTTAAGCATGTGAGTTTCAACAAATTTCTCTCTTTGTTTCATTTGATCGGGAGACTGAACTGAGTAATTTCGTGACGTCTTTCCCAGTTCTACGATTCAGTGATGCAGATGTTAGCAGACTCAAGAGGATATGGAATCTTCTGTTCTTGAGCAGGAGTTTGATTTTATTCCTATGTGAAATGTCAACTCTCCCTTTAAAGGGACCCAAGTCCCCGGATGGAATCAGAAGAGAAGAGACACTGGCAAAACGGATTGCTGGGTTTCACGTGGCCCACCTGTGTTATAGAATGAAATTATTAAACACCGTTGGAATTTTCAAAGAGAGCTGTCTGAGAAACTTTACTGCACTTGCTTTCTTCTATTCCTTCCTATTTCTTGGTGACTCCATAGAAGAGAAGAATCCCTCTGATGCTGGGAGCTGCAGGTATTTGGGTATAAGGCCAGTGGTTCTTTCTCTTTTGCCCCTGTGTCCAGTTTGAGCAGGGATAGAAAGCTCTCTGGTGGCACGGCTCATGGAGAGCTTACCCTTTCAGTCACACATGATTTCTGAAGAGTTAATGGAGGCTGCGGTCCTGACTTAGGGCAGCGGAAGTGACCTAAGCACTTCTGAAGGAAATGACCTCAGTCTGCAACATTGAGAGAAAGGGTGGTAGTGATGTTGGCAAAGCTATTGCTGTTGTCCTTGTGTCCCTGTTAATAAAGCTTGATTCACCCAGTGTCATTTGCATTTTTAAATCATTCTGTTTGAATTTCTTAAGTGATCTCCCTACTCGTTAGGGTAATGAAACTTCTTGCATGTATCAGGAGAAGGTGAAGGCCTGGTGGTTTATTGCATAGATTCTGAAAAATTCTACTTTCCTCTAAAATGCTTACATTTCTAAAAATCCCACTGCCGAGCACTCTCTAAATTATTCCTACTGTGATTACATGAAATGACTTAAAAATCATCTGCATTTCTTTTTACTATATCCCTATTTTGTTTATTGGATCTCTTTCGTCATGGCAATTTGAATCCTCTGGCCTTCTCTTGAAAGGGGTTAAAAGTGAAATAAACAGTCATACTCCAGTGAGGGAAACAAATAAAAACTCAAATGAAAAGTAACTGTCTTATCCTGTTTAGGATTTCCTGTGAAGTGTCTTTTGTCTTGAATTCACTTATGCTAACCTGAGGCCTGTGATCTTATTTAATATCAGCTTGTAATAAAGAACCCTTCAGCTAAATATGGTCATATTCCTCTATTAACTGCAGCTCTTGAAGCAGCCATCGAGGGAAGGGGAGTCAGAACCCTTCAATGTCAAGATGTTTTGAGGCACTCTAGCATCCATCAACATGCACGTCGCTAAGTGCCTGCTTTCATTTACATGAAATATTCATACCGCATTCCGATTTGCTTTTCTCTCTCCTAATCATCGCTTTTCGGAAGAAGCTACAATCATCTCAGTTAGGGGAGGGTGTTATGGGATGTGCTGTACCTTTCAAAGTCAGGCTTCCTGCAGATAGCTAGTTCCATAATGAGGCAGGAGGCTGCATAGACCGCCAAAGGTCCCCGGCACAACTAGCCTTGTTATCATGCACTATTCATCTTCAATACACAACTTAGTGCAAATGAAAGTAATTAATTAACCATAACAAACCTGTCAAAAACCTATTTAGGATTTTGACAGAAAGAAATTCAACATTTGCTTTAAGAGAAAACCAAAAATGGTCAGGCTCAGAAAATTCAGAAGAAATTCTACTTGTAGGAGCTTTTTCAACGTTGTTCTTTAACTGCGTGATAAGTGGCTCCTATATTCATGTTTCATTCTTTTGATTTGTATTAATTATGTGATGGCTTTTTAGAGTGGATTTAAATTTCAAGAAAAATTAGGGTGAGAAAATTTGTTCTT
The DNA here is from genome assembly GCA_004027455.1 of Hydrochoerus hydrochaeris. NCBI lineage: Eukaryota > Metazoa > Chordata > Mammalia > Rodentia > Hydrochaeridae > Hydrochoerus > Hydrochoerus hydrochaeris. The sequence goes on from PVLA01009151.1 coordinate 40,093, forward strand.
ATGTGAATAATTTCAAAAAGTACATAGGGTATGGTTGTGGTCATTTGAGCAATGATTAATAGTAACTGGGGAATTCCTCCTTATTTCATTTCTTTCTTCATGCTCTCTCTCCCTTTCTCCTTCTCTCCCTCACTTCTTCCTCCCTCCTTCTTGGCTCTTTCATTCTCTCCTTCAATTGTATATTGGATACTTTTCCGTAAATATTCAACCAGGCTGCAGGTATAGTATTTGCATGCTACAACTCTTTGGAATGAAACACCTATGATATACTCGTTTGCTTATAATTTGGAAAGCTATTTCATGTGCATTTGTTTCTGTTGTGTACAGAAAAGTGTTAATCTTCTGTTAAAAATTCCAACCCATTATTCTAGAAATGAAAGTGTGTTTAAAAGATTTGTCTGTGCTCTATTTATTTCTTTTTGGCTATACTGTACAGGTCTGACTGTGGCACGAGGAGATTTAAGAGTTGGTCTTGGCTTGTGGAAATATCTTTTGCAAGTGAATTCTTACTTTAAAAGAGAAATGTCAGGTTAATCATTAAAGTCTAATGACAGTAAATGAGTAACTTTTGGCTTAGAGCACTGTGTTTCTAACAGATAGTTCATAACTGGTACACACCAGAGAAACACTCATTTTTAAAGTTAGACATGTTAATGGCCCTGACACAGTTTATTCTTCATGTCCCTTCAGCCCCTCATTTTACATAAACAGAAATGGCAATCTGGGTGTCCAGCAAAGAGGTGACTGTTTATGTAGGTAGGTAGTTTTCTGCTTTAAAACATAGTGCTAAAAATTGTAGCTGATTACCCCAAAATGAAATAGAAATCAAAAGTTAATAAAACCCTGGAAAAAAAAATCCTCAAATCATATCTTTGTGTACTTTAACTCAGAATTTTAAGCATAATTATTATTGACCCAAAATTGGAGTCATCTTTTTAAGTTTTATTGTATTTCTCTAAATAACACAAAATATCTTAAAGATTGTATTTTAAGAAAAAATCTAAGTTCAAATGATTTGTGCTCTTATGGATTAAAATGTAGATAATAGAAAGCAATTGGAAACAATTCAGGTCAATGATCTTTAGTTACCTCAAATAAAGAGACAATCATGCTTAGTTTTACAGAAAGCACAAATGTAATTTTCCAAAGTGAAAAAAATGCTATATATGAAAATTAAAAAAAAATTATATATACTTTCTTCATTGCTAAGATTCCTAGAAACTTTGTTCCAAATAGAAGAAAAAGGAACAGAGTTTGCAGACATGTCCAGTGTTGCCTCTGGCATGATAATCATTTATAAATAAAAATCGGTGTGACACATTCAGGCGGTTGTTTGCCAGGAGTTACACAGTATCTTTAGTTTTGAATATTATTTTATAGCCGTATTTTCCTTACTCTGGAACCTCTAAGAGGTTTTTCCCTCTTTTTCTTTTTTGCTATTTGAAGTTTTTAACAACTCAAAAATGTCTAATTTTCCTTCTTGCTTTAAAAATACTTTTCTAAGAAAAAACCCCACAGAGTAACAGAAGTTATTTCAAATTCCAACAAAAATTGCCACAAGAGTTGTTTACAGAATATAATTAGGGGGTGATTTTAAAGTTGCTGGTGCTTGGAATATCAAGAAAATACTGTGGGTTTAGGATACAATATAATAAACATACAAATGTAAAATAAAGATTCTAGAGCAAATACCTTCTAAGCATCAAAAAGTCAGGAACATGCAAACGCCTACAGTTCTACCCATCTTGAATAAATTTAAAGCCTTTTAGAGCTGAGAAATTACATTATTTTGTAAAATTGAGTCATAAGTGGCACAATCCATTATCTGCCCCCATTCCCATATGTGACTTTTAAAGTTGATCTGCTTCTACTTTATGGCCTCATATTATGGTGCACATATTTAAAGATTTCAAATAACTAATACAAAATCGATCATTCCCCCTCTTTAGGTGTTCTCATAAAATGTGTTGACTCAAATTTCAAAATTGCTCACTGAAATTAGAAGGGCGTGAGTCAGATGTAACTCATCGTATCTCTGGGTTATCTTTAATCCCTGAACACAGTAGCAATTTCTGTACATAGGTAACTTTGGATCTAGTGACAATAGTGCACTATAACTCTCCTGACACACATGATATAATTGGTTCTCTCCCGCAGGATTCTCAAAATAAGGAACACAGGTCTGAAGTTAGGGGGGAGTCTGAATGTGAATTTTCATGAAAGAGAAGTGTACGTGTGATAATGATTTTGGTGACAGACACAGAAAAATGGGTAAGTTGTGAAAAAGGAGTCTTTGCTTTTCTTTGCTTTGCTTTTCTTCTCAAATAAGCTGAGTTCTGTTAGTTTATTTGAAATTTGCACAGTTTCCTTGTGTGAATTGACACTCGATTTTAAAACAGTGGCAGCCGTAAGTGTGTGGAATGGTGCTCCACATGGAGACATGCCTGAGGGCTCATCAGAATGTAAGGACTGTAATTTCAAATTAACATGGCACTAATTGGTATAGTTTATACACAGGTGTCCTTCAAGAGTTTGATGAGCTCCTAGCTGGGGGTTTGGGTAGCTGACTGGATTATGGGGGTATATGTCAGAAAGTAGGGTCTGCTCAGAAGAGGGGAGATTGGGGCCAGGACGTGGAAGGATTCCTCTCCATTCCAAGCTCTTTTACTTTCTCAGCTTCCTGGCCACCAAACCATCTGCAGCTTCCCTCCACCTGGGGTTTTCCACCACGCCTGGGACAAGCCAACTACAGGCTAAAAATCATGAGCCAACACAAACCTCTCTGCTCAGTTACAGAGGTTGGATACCGTGTCGCAGTGGTGAGGAAAGTGACCAAAGCAGTAATCATGCAGTCATCTTAATGATATTGGTTTCTTGCGAGGGTTTCTTTACTATCTGCCTTCATACTCTTTTGTTTTTAAGTGATATGTTAACTAACTTTTTTCTTTCTCTTTTAGAAACAACTTTATTGAGATATACTTTACATGGCAAAAAAATTCAGACATTTTAAACATACAATTCAATGAATGTCAGTGAATTTACAAAGTTAGGCAGCCATCACCACAACCTAATTTTAAAACATTTCCATTTCTTTACAAAAGAAGGTAAGGTAATGAAAATTGATGATTCATGCCTATTTAGAACCATTTTTTGTTTCTGCCACTTGCCCCATTCAATTTCCAATTTGCTTTCCACTACTATAGATTTCTCTTTCCTGGATACCTCATGTAAATAGAGTTGTACAGTGTGTGTTCTTTGCACTTTGCTTTTGTCATTCAGCATAATGTTTTTGTGATTAAGCCATGTTGTTTTAGATACTGGTAATTGTTTTCTTTCTGTTGCTGAATAGTACTCCGTTCTTTGGATATACCGCATTTGTTTATCCACTCTGACATTAGGAATCCATCTTCTTTTTGGCTGTCCAAAGTATTGTGAATAATGTTAGTATTGGTAGACCTACCCCATGTGAAGATAGCTTTAGTTTTGATGAACACAATGGTCATGTGAAGTCTAGTTGATAAGCTAGGTAGAATGAAGAAGATAAATTTACATCATTGTCCAGTTGTTCTGAAGTTATCTCCAAGGAGCAGTTAGCAACATGTTTTAAGTAATGGTACCATCTTTGTCATCGAATCTTCTTTCTATAGATAAAATCTACCATATATTCAAATATGAGTTGTGTCTTTATTTAGTCAGATACTCAAATATTTCATTTTTCCAAGTCATATTTCAGAGAGTAAAGATTTTTAGCCTTTACTTTTCTTGTAATAGCAACTAAGAGTGATACTGCGTATAATGCAAAGTAATGCTTAGTGTCCAAAGTCAAAAATAAAAATTAAATGTTGGAAAATATGCTTAAAGGAAAATAACCCAATTACAAGCCCATCAACAATACTTTCAGGTGCTTCGTTCTCATGGAATAACCATAGATTTGGAAAGAGAGACTACAGCTTGTTTACTCTTTGCTGTATGTGGATGTACCAAAGCTGCTGCCATCCACTGTTTCTAAGTCATATATATGAATATATATCGTGATGTTTCATTTACATCACTTCATACGCTTATAAGTCTGATGAAACCCATCTCACTCCTTTTATTAATACTGTGTTTTGAAAATTCTAAGGTCTCAGATTAATAATAGTTAATTTCATATAATCATTTGTTACTCACAAACAAGTGTTTGATAACATTTATGTAACCATTCCAAATTAAGAGACCTATGCTTAATTAAAAATTTTCCATTTACATTTTGGGCCTTTTGCAGAGATGAAACCCAAATCCACCAAGCCACCTTAGCACTTTTACCTCCCTTTCCTTTTTTTTTAAACATCTGAAGTTCTCATTATCCAGAAGTTATTCTGTCCCCTCTGTTAAATTACTTTATGCCGCCGCTTAAACGAACATGTCTTGCTTTCATCTAGCATTTCAAATAGGGCAAAGACTGCTGTACAATTTCCAAACACAACTGTGCTAACAGAGATGAATTACGAGAGTTTATATAATTTATATTAGGAATTCATAGACCTAGCAAAAGGGATTAGTACATTTTATTTCAGTGCAGGAGATGATCCTGTCATTAATGGTCAATACTTTCATCATCTTTTAAACCTGAGGAATTTCCTGGGTGACAAGACTGTAAGGACATATCAGAGTTTCACAGCTGTGAGCTTTATCAGGATGCAAACTGCTTTACTCACAGTATGTGGACCACGTTCCATCAAAACTGGATTAGGCTGTCAATCATGTCTTCCGATGTATATTGTATTATGATTTTTTGAAAATGTCACTGAGATCAGAGTAATTTCTTGGCTAATTGCATCTTGTCTCTTCTTAATACCATGCATTTAATGGTTTCATTACCTGATGTGACAATCACAGTCTCTGGTCCAGTATTAAGGGCAGTTTTATTTCTCTTATTTTTTTACACACGCACATACACAAGACTGCACACATCAAAAGCATTTCTTTAGATACATACACATGTGTATGACTTTCTTTGTTTTATGAAATAAAATGTGTGTATAGGATTCCATCTTTTCCCTATGGTCTAACATGTACATAATAGATAAAATTGTTTCTGTAATCCCCGAAGCATACCCAATGCTAATTCAGTATTTTCCTTTCCTGTTACAGAAATAGATTAAAGGAGATATTAACCTTTAAGAAACTGTCACTCATCACTCACATTGCCTGTGTCTTTCTCTAGAGAATCTTCTCCAAACACAAAAATATTTGTGCATCAGTGTTACCCATTTAGCCATGAGAGATTCATTTGGATGAACATTAGTTTTCATTAAATGCTACTTTGGTGCACCCAGCTCTAGTGCTACTTGTTATAAGGAAAAATGGCAACAAGAGATATTAAAATGCCTGTAATAATGAGATGCTCTGAAAACGTAGTTATTAAAAGTCTCCCCGAACACACTCAGACTTAGATTAAAATAGGTACATGAGATACATGGATAAATAATGTAAGGTACTAATCTCTCACTAGTAAAGACAAATAAATTTATTATATCCAGTTAGGAAGAAAGACAGAACACAAACATTTGTTTTGTTTTCTAGCTCTTAACAAGTATCTACTATGCCATTGTAAGATGCTCTGGTCTTTAGGGTGGCAGTGTGGTAGTTAACCAATGGTCTGGAGGGAAAAATGCTTCCAAAGAAGGTGTATATAGTATCGTTCTAATCAATGAATTGTAGTCACATCACATGGGTTCTGTTGATGTATCCATAGTACAGTCTAATATCACAGTGGTGGTAGTAGATGAGGGGGTCAAGTGCTAGTTCGGGGGGGACACAAATGCACTTTAGGTGTGGATTTTATTTGGTTTGTCCCCTGACAGCACATGTGTCCCATCAGCAATGGGAAGAAGCTGTACTTCTGCTTTCCTTTGATTTTCCTCTTCTGCTGAAAATACTAATTGTGAGCAACAGGGTAGGAGATGTGGTTGAGAGATGGGCAGATTTTGCCTGGCGCTCTTGGTAGGGGGCGGCAGCTGAAAGATGCACTCGTTTTTGGATCTGACAGCAGCTGTGGTATCCAATTCAAATTCCCTGTGGCAGGAAGAAAGAGTGTGAATGCTAAAGTATCCAAGGTGTTTGTAAATACTCTGCTTTGCTAACCATTCAAATCTGGTTTGCATAGATTGCTGCAGTTGCCGGTATAAATGTAGAATGACATTTATAAAAAAACATAATGTGCAACCGGTGATGAGTCTTTCTTCTAAATGTTTTTTAAAACAGTATTGCACAATCCATTGCTATTCATATAAAATTGAGATAGAGTGATGATTAAAAAGCAGTTTCTGACTACCATGTATTTCAGAGGAGAAAATTAATTGTGATTTCACAAAAAGATTCTTGCACACACATTCAAGAATCACATATATTGTAGTTTGGGGTAGATTTTTAGAGTTAGTGAGCTGTCCATTTGTCTTGCAGAAAGGCTAAAAACTCCTGTTTCTTTGAATGGTTAGTATACTGGTGAAGAACTTACAGACAATGAAATGTCAAAGAATGTTCATCAAGCACCAGTCTAAGCAGATGACTTTTCCATGGACTGAATCTCTCAATGAACCGAGTCTCACCTTCAATGCTCCTATAACTATTGGATGCAAAATTTGTGGACACTAGGCATTTTCTGAGGTGGTAAGCTTTCCTCCTTGGATCTCCCTACACCTATTTTCTCAGACTGTTGTAAGTTCTCCCACTGCTCTGACTTTACCAACAGAATGAGTAAGGATAAAAAAACAACACGGGCTTTGTTTTGAGGTAGCAGATTTGAAGGATGTTACTGGAGAAAAATCGGAGAGACAAGACAAGCATGGATACATTTTTAGTTCCCATGGAAAAGACACAGTCACACACCTTATTTACAATGAATTTTGTCAATTTTCAGCCTATTCCAGCAGATACAAGCCAAGGTTTAAGTCACTGAACTTGGCTTATGGTACATTTTTTCCTGAACTTGAACCTCTGTTTCCTGGTGTGGCCAGCCTAAGCTTGTATCAAACATCAGATTTCACTGTGGAACAGCTTTAATTTTCCATTTTTTCCTTGTCTAACTGGGATCACCCTTGTTCTCCTGGCTTGTAAATTAACAACTCTACTTTGGCCTGAAAAGTCCGTGGTGGTAAGATGGCTAATTGATCTCCAAATGTTTTTCACACTGTCTTCTGAATGGATAAACATGTCAGAATTAAAAGACATGTTGTGCTTTGACATCAGAAGGGAAAAGTTAGACAAAGCTGTGTTGTCATCTGCTTGGCTGTCCACAAACACCAGAGATTGATGTGTCCGCTGCTCTGGAAAAGTTCACTGGTGACACTGGAGCTTTACGCAGTAGACAACACAAAATTCTTTGATTGAGAAGAATCACTTAAGCAATCTTTTGCTGTTTTACTTGGTATTATAGTTGAGGGCTGGGGATTTCACACAGTGGCTTAAGCACCTGCCCGGCAAGCACAAGGTTGTGAGTTCAATCCCCGGTACCCAAATTTATCATGGGTAGAACTTTTAGCTGTGGACATAATTCAAGCCAGCTTATTTAAATGAAAAGACCCTCAACACTGTCTGTGTACACCCCAAATCCTCATAGAATGGTGTTAAAACTGCAAAAATGTGTCTGTTTCTGCATGTGAGGAGATTTTTGAAGAATCTGTGATTGAAGAAGAGATTAATAAGATAATGAAATGACAAACCATTAACAATGAAACTCAACAAGATTTATCCTAAGCTAGGGTTGTACCAAACTCCAGTATGGAACACAAACTATAAGAAGTCAGTATCACCCAGCAGTCTCTTAGGAGAGAAGTACCACATTACAGACAAATATACTTTCTTCCCAAAAGGCTGAACAGAGTTTGGAACTTCCTTTGAAGTTATCTAGAATATAATCAGTGAAAATATCAGAGCAATGCAATTGTTCTTTTTGTCTCTTAGCTTTGGCTGAGCACATATAGCTGAATTTAAGTAGGATAAAGGTGAATATTCTAGATGTCTTTACTTTTTTTGATCATTCCAATAGTATTTGAGGCAGGAATATAATTATTCCCATTTGATACATCAGGAAATTAAGGCTCAGAGAGTTTGATGATCTAAGCATTTTTACTTTTTAGATGGAAAATCTGATTCACAAGTTGTGTTATTTCTACCCTTCTGTATGGTAAGCAGCAAAACAAGAATAAGAACTGATTTTTCAACATTGAATTCAAGATTGTGCTCATTGAAAGATAAAGTAATATTAACCAATAAAAATATTAGTAATGATGAAAATAGCAAAAATATAATAGCAACATGATAAAATTTAAGGCATTTTATATTTACTTTATTCTTTGGATATGTTTATGCAATAATTTCATTTTCCATTTTCTTGTTTTTTTGGGTATTACAAGTTCAAGTTTCTGTGGAAATCCCAAAGGTGACCAGTGTTTCTTACCTATCATGTGATTCTGTCATTAGTGCTTTTGTGAGTGTTCAATGAGGTGAAATATGTGACAGTTTTTTGACAAATCTGTATATACAGTAGGAGGTACAAATAAGATGAGATTTGAAATAATATTATTCCTATAGTTATTATGGATATTGCATATCAGTTTAGCTATTATGGATACTGTTTGTCAAGAGTGATGAAGAGTAGAAATATCACAATGACTCAAGAAGATTTTTAAAAATATATATTATACCCTTATTACTTCTAGCTCATCTTTTGCATTCCTCCACTCATCAAGATGAATGACATTTGAGTTTACATATTTTAAACAACCAAATAAATGACAAAAATAAACTCCCTCATGATTCTGTGTTATATCTCTTGATTGATAACTAATACTCCAGGCAGTGAAGTCATCCATTATTCACTCAGTGAATCATCAAATACCTTTGAGCATCGACCATCTGCTATGTAGTAAGCTAGATGGACATTTTATTTCCTGGATCACAAGGTAGAGAGTGACTATTTCTGTTGTTTTCCATTTATATTCATTACTAGAAGTATATTGTAGAGATGCTAATAGTCTTGTTTACAGGCAGTTGGGAGCTGATAGACAAACACATTTATGAAGTATCGTGCTATCAACACTAGGAACAGTTGATATTGGCAGTTTGGTACCTGCCATTTGTATACCTTTCATCTGCCTCTTGTAGACTTCGGCGTAGAAGAAACAAGGGATCAGGGAAGGGTTCGAGTATGTCGAGACTACTGTGTGTTATTTTAATGGTCCTTGAAGTGATACGTAGGAACCAAGAAACGCAGTGACTTGATATCCTTCTATACACTTTTGGTTGGTTTGAAAGATAGATTTTTATACTGAAAAGTAACTTTTTTACACTATTGAGACATTTTAGACATACGTAGTGATAGCACTCATCACAGGGATTTTGCACCTGTACATGGTATAACTTAGGTCCCCCTTCAGCCATTCTGCCACTTTAATTCACAAAACTTTTGTTTCCATTTCTCCTTCTGTTCTTTTTTTCTTGTCCCTTCTTTCCTCCCCACCCTCCCTTGTTCCCCTTCTCTTGTGAATATTTTCTTGAAAAGCAACTTAATATAGAATAAGGAATACAAGTCCATAGAACTTGGCTGATGCACTCCGTGGTCGGACACTTGTCTTGGATAACTTACAGTGCTGGGGGGACAGGCAGTTTCCCCTGACACTACTCAGGGATCCCTCAGGAACTGTGAATGGTCTGTTCTTTAGACTTTCCCTTTCCTCTCCTGTGACCCCCCAAGCACAGCACTTCCGCCTTGTCGTAGCTGTCCCTGCAGCAAAGGCTGCAGCCCTGGAAGCCACACTCCACACACCTCATGTGGAGCTGCATGGTCTTCCATGGTCTTCCATGGAGCTGTCTGATCCTCCCTGGCTTCCCAGCAGCTATGGACTGGGAGCCTCATTCTTGATCTTATCTTGGTGACCACTTTGTATTTTTGATTTGCCTGTTAATAACCTTGACTCCTCCTCATTTGGCTACACCATGGGCCATTCTGGCAAAGTGTTCCTGCCATCTAGAATTGACCCCTGTATTTCCATCAGAGATACAATTCTGATAGCTAATTTTTAAAATTAAAAAAAAATTTCATTGGTACTTTTTAGATGTACATAATAATGACATTCACCATAAGGAAGTTGTACCTGTACATGGTGGAAGGGACAAGAAGAAGAAGAAGAAAAAAAAAAGAACAGGAGGGAAAAAAAACACAAAGATTTTGTAAATGAGGAGAGGAAGAAGAGTTGAAGGGAAGAAAGGAAAATCAAAGAAGCAAGACTGATAACTAATTTTGAACTGTCTTCTCAATCTCCTCCAATTCTGTTTATACTTTCCTACCACATATTTCAGTGACTCTCAACCCTCTATCTTAGATATATTCAAAGAGGTTCTGAAAATATGTGTTTTCTAGCCACGCGCTGGTCTGGCCGAATTGAAATTTCTGAGGTGCCGCTTTCCGAAGTGACGGGAATGATCTACGTCTTCACTGTGCCATATGGAAGCCACTGATCTGTGTGTCCATTTCCTCCACGTTCTAATCATAGCCAAGTGTTTAGTAGCTGCCCGCGGCTGCTGCCAGCACAGATCCAGGCTGTGAGTGCTGAGAAACTTGCTGCCTTGCTCCTCATGGGTTTCAGGACACTGTATTAGATGACCGTGAATTTCTCTTTGAATTTACATAATCTATTGGTTTAAGGGAGGAACCGATTTATGTCCTAAGATAAGATCTTGTGTAGTCTAAGAAAAAGTATTGGTATGAACCCAAAAAGGATGTGATGTCAACTGTCCAAAATGCAATATTTTTTAACATGGAGGAATAAGAGAAAGGAAGGGCAGTGCTGGCTGGCTGGGTTCAATGTCCACTACTTGCAAAAGACAAAAGCAAACAAAAACAGAAGGAGAAGCATACATTAATTAAGAGAAGCATGAACCATAGTTTAGATTATGTCACAGTCAGGTCAGCGGGCTGCCACTAAGTGGAAGGATGATGCATTGGGTGTGTTGAATGTGTTATCTGTTCAGAAAGGGCAGTTGGGTGATCCAAGAATGAAACCATGTGAGTTAGACTTGAGGTCTCTATTTCTGTGACCTTTACATGTAATTTTTATAGAGTAGACTCAGTGTGAAATGGAATCATGTTGATATGTATAAATCAGCTTCAAAGCTACAAGATTTTAGAGCAAGCTTATTTCTTCTTTGGGACAGACTCGCATTTACTAAATGGACTTTATACTTAACACAATGTTTGATATACTACTGCCACCCCCACCTTCTTCCCAGCCACCTAATCACAATTTAACCAGTGTTTGGGATTATGATGGGAAAACCTTTATACAAATAGAAAAAAAAAAAAGGAATTATTATTACCTATTGAGAGGATCCCAGAAACCAGTCAAGCTCCCATGGAAAGAATCTCTAGAATTAAAAAGCAAATAAAAAAAAAAAAACTCCCTCCTGATTTAAAAAAAAAATGGAACCCATTTGCCATATGGATTATTTTCATCTCAGGCATGATATTTGGGTAATGTCTACTTTTTTTTCACTTGGTTCTGATGAGATCAACATAAGTACTAGTTCTGCAAATTGTAAACCTCACTAGGGGATAAAATTATCTACATCACTTGTCAAGCAACATGGCAGGGAAACACAGTTTTCAGATGTAAATGTTAACTTTCCTGTTCATCCGAGACATTTTTCTCTCTATATTCTCAAGTGCATTGCAAGGCAGTCTCTTAAAAATATAGATGATGTGCCTATTGAGAAATATTCCTGTCCACCGTGTTATTCTTAAAGATTAACTGAATCACTAAGCATACTAAAGGTATTTTATGTGTTCGAATTCAGTAAAATATTCTTAAGACCTTTCATAGAACAAAAAAGAAAGAGTGACATGTTCTATGTGACAAGTAGTTAAGTTAAAACAAGGAGTGCACTTAGTTTGCTAAAATTACTAAATTGTATAAACTAAATATCATAAGTTTTACTTGATGTTAATCAGCAATTTTTAATAGGTGGAATTTTATTTCACCAACATTACAATCCTTAGCACATATATTTAGATTTTTGATCTATAATTCTACCCTCCATAGGGTCATAGTTTGAGATGATAGTAATTCTGATAATAGAGTTTCAGGTCACAATGTATACAGTATGTAAGATGAGTCAGTCATTGTCACCGGTATGAGTACAGATTAGCCAGTAGCCCACACATAGCATAGAAGCTGCAACTGTAATGATCCTATAAAGTTAGCTTTATCTCCATTATGTTTGGCGGCATTTAGATCATGGTTAAAGAATATTTTTTTTTTGGAAACAGATGGACCTGGCTAGAATTCAGGCTCCACCATGTGAATCTGGGCAAGTTATTTAGAGCCCCATCACTCAGCCACTGTGGATTTAGAATGGCACCTACTTCCGAATTTCAAGAGCAGAATGAAAGAGAATGTGTGTGTAAAATGGTCAGCCTGGTGGCTGTCATATAATATGTGCTTAATAAATATTGAAACATCATTTCTTAATTATTTCAACTGATTGAGAGTCTCAATTTCAGTTAAAATATCTTGTTTCTCTTATACTATTTTTGAAGACTTTGTTGTTTTATACATTAAATCCATGTTAGTTGAAAGTATTTCAGTCTTCTAGTATAAAAAATGTAGAATGAAAAAAGCCTTCCCATTTCCATCCTCATCTTTCTGGATTGTTTTCTAGAATTTTCTTAATTTCTTGTTTGTTTCGAAAGCTAACTGGATCGTTATACACACAGAGATACACACATTCACTCACATAAACAGATACTGTTTTGACACATATTATACTACTCAACAATATATCATGGGCATTTTTTCAAAATGTCACTTTACATGTAAATAGAATGATTTTCCCTTAAATGATTTCAGACTCTCTATAGCATCAATAGCTTGCAGCTCGTTTTTATGAGTTAACTAGATCTAAGCTTTTATTTTAACCACTGCAAGGTATTCTAGAATAGACACCAACTTTATGATTTATTTACGTTCTCCTTGGGAAGAACAACTAGGCTATCCTCAATTTTTTAGGGTATGCATTTTATTTTTCAGACAGAATTTGTTTCTAAGAGCTGAAAGAGAAATCCTGATTTTTTGAAGCCTTTATTTTATTTTCCAGTGAATAAAATGTAATTATATCACGAGCAGGACCAGAATATCAGAGCTCTGCTCCATGTCTCTGGTAGCAGCTGTGTAAATTGGCCTATGTACAGTTTTTTGTAGATTTCTATGACCTTCTCCTTCTGTATTAACAAAAACATACTTTAAAAAGTTCTTTTCTTATTCCCATAGTTTTTTAATCTTTAAAGACTCCACTGACTACCATTTGTTTAGCATCGACTTTGTGCCAGGTACTATTATTTCCACTTCTGTCTAGGACAAGAAACACACCCAGAATTAAAAGCCCAGAAAGCAGCAGAGGTGATACTTGAACTCAGGACTCAAAAGCCTTCTCTTTCAGCAATCTCACTAAAAATGAGGACGTGATAAGAGAGCAGTTTGGTCAGGTTACAAGGACTTACATAAACAATATTTTTGCAGAACCTAAACCGTGGTCTTTGCATTACCTCCTCTTGCTCCCTGTCTTGCAAGGCTTTGTGCAAAGACTCTGTGGCTGGCTCCGAGCGCAGTCCGAGCTCCAGGAGTTGCCCCTGGTCTGCCTAGTTTTGATTTGGCCACTTACGCACTACCACTGACCCGGCTCGCTTTGCTTCACCTGTTCTGAGCCTCATGAAATTTCAGCAGCTCAGGCAGGCATCCCAGAATGCATGTGTCTGCTGTGCCTGGAAAGCTTTTCTGGAAATCTGTGTGTGGCTTGCTCCCTGCCTTTCCTTCACGTTTCTGATCTAAAGTTATCTCCTCTGTTCTCGTAAAAGCACTGCCCCACCCTACTCTCATCTAGCCACATCTATGTCATGTAGTCAAATCTGTCCCTCCACCAAGGGTATCAGGATATAACTTCTAACAGCAGAGAATAATGGTTAATTTTTCTTATTTTCCCTAAGTGTTATTTTAACATTCATTTAAATTCTCTGTCCATAAAAAAATTCTCTGTTTACAATGTTTGTCCTTATTGAATGTCTACTCTATAAGACTCTAAAATTAACTTATAGGGAAAATTAAGTCCTTTAACATCCCTTATTCTTTTAACAATTTTGTAGGTGCAAAACTGCAAAACCTCATAGTCATTCTTCCTAGACACAGGGAATTCAAATGAGGAGCTGAGAACTGAATTTGATCTGTGAAGTGATTTGGGCTCAAAATACTTTGGGGAATAGCAACTTTTTGTGTGTGTTATTTTAAAGATACACAATATTTAAGTAGAACATTGAGCAAAGTAATGAAATATGTCAGTAATGGTAACATATTTAAGAAAACATATATATTCCCAACAATGCACTTTAAAGAGATAAAAAATTACCTGAAAAACATGATTTGTGGATTTACTTCCTTCCAGGAAAAAGGAGGGGAAAGACAGAGAAGAAAACTGTAATGAATTAATGTATTTAAAGTATGGTAGTAAATTTCAAGAGCATTTTCATGGAAATTGCAGTGTTGTTTAGGAGCATCCATTATAGGATTTAAAAAAAATAATGTGTTGCTGATTCCTTGTTGATGGCTACTGCACAGATAGTAATAATATCAGTATATCCTCACATCCTTGTTGTAAGCATCTTAATATTTTTTTAACCAGGATCAATTATTTTAAACCAGACATATATTTTTATAACATATCACTTACTGTGTGAGTTAATATCCTTTGTATCTTTAGTTGCCCAGAGCCTCTGTGTTTAAATACAGTTGTGCAATTTGGATACCACACATAGCGTCGTGATGAAAGAAAAATCGGTATTACTATCAGCAGCCTGTATGCTTATCTTGTGGAGGTGCTAATAGGGGCAGTTGGTCTCTGCTTTGGTCATTTGGGTGTTTTTTGTTGTTGTTTTGTTTTTTTTTATGTTTACTTTCAACATCGTGCAGTTCTACTTTTAATTCACGCACC
Organism: Hydrochoerus hydrochaeris; assembly: GCA_004027455.1. NCBI lineage: Eukaryota > Metazoa > Chordata > Mammalia > Rodentia > Hydrochaeridae > Hydrochoerus > Hydrochoerus hydrochaeris. The sequence continues at coordinate 55,111 of PVLA01009151.1, forward strand.
TGGAACAGACAAAGCAAATACACCGTGTGAAGTGGACAGTGAAATTACAGTGAACCAAGCTCAGGCAGTGGCTCTGCGCAGCAGCTGAAAACAGCCTGGGGAGATCTTGCGTCCAGGGTGCAGAGGTTCCTGGCCCCCAGACCGCAGGGACACACTGCTAGGCGCACCCCCAAAGTTTCTGACTCAGTTCACCTGAGGTAGATCTCAAGAGTTCTTGTTTGCAGGTCTCACAAATTCCCAGCGATGTCTGTGTCCCTGTAGGGACCACACTTGGAGAATCGCCGAGAGGAAAGCTAGAAGGGTGCGCCTCAGAGGACAGTGGTTCAAGGACACTTGTCACCGGGCGGCCTATGTGCAGCGGCAGGAAGGATGAGAGAAAATGCTTCTTGGGCCCTATTCAGCTAACGTGGACTTACTCTTTTGTTATCTCAGTCCCTTTGAAGCTTTCGGACACTTTTCTGCATCTGATACTGATTTCAAAGGTGTGTGTGTGTGTGTGTTTGGGGAGTGGGAGTAAGGAGAAGGATTGCGAGAGTTTGGAAAAGCTTGCTAGATGATTTTGATAATTTCGCACTTTTCCTGCTTTAGAGCTCGCGCACACAGCTCCCTGTATTATTTATTGCCTTAGCAATTTGCATCAGGGAACTTACGAAGGAAAATTCCTTTTATCAGCAACTTTTGCATCTTTAGCGTGGGCTTAGCTACTTTCTGAGGGCATGCTCCTCCCTGTGACAGATGCAAGCAGCTCTCAGATCTGTAGTCACTGGAGGAAAGGAGAGATGGAGCAGTGGACAGCAAGAGCTCAGGAGAGAAGACCCGACGTCTTCCACCGTGGTGCTCTATGACAGCTGAGGGATTGCCGGGGTGCTGCTCAGGGATGCCTCGTGGAGGGCCGAGAGGGAAACCTCTGAGTGCTCCCAAAGGATCCTCAGGAATTTTCATAGTGGAAATTCCTCACTGTGTAGCAAAGTCGTTTCAAGGGAGAATTTCTACTGGCTTTAAGGACCCTTAAGTGCAAAGGGAGCAGTATTATGGGTCCCACGTTTGCTCAGTTGGGCTGTGGAAATGCTCTTCACATGTCACTGATGATCCAAAGGTGACACTGGAGTCAGGATGTTTGGGAAGTGAGCTGCAGTGGTACACGCTATAAATCCCAGCACCGTGGGAAGCTGAGAGGGGAACACGGGATGTTTGAAACTGGCCTGAGAAATTTGGTGAAGCAGCAACATCTTGTTTTCAAAAAAGAAAAAAATCAAGTCTGGGCATGTAGCTCTGTGTGAAGCTCTGGGTACTATGGGAAGGAAGGAAGGAAGGGAGGGGGAAGGGAGGGAGGGAGGGAGGGAGGAAATATGAGTGCATCTTTGTGACCCTTCAGATGGCAGTGGGGAGGGTATCAAATGCTGAATCTTTAGGTCTGCTCTTTTTAGGCAGCATCTGGAAATGACCACATGAGCCCTCCTTGACCTGACCAGAATTCCTGCAGCTTTAGTCCAACAGTTAGTCCTTGAATATCTGGCCACTGCAAAGCCCATTACCTCATCTCACCAGTAACAGTAACCTGGGCAAAAAAGCACAGCCACCAAAGTAGACCCGAGGATGGTGTCTTGCCCAAAGTCTCAGAAGGTCTGCTCCTGCACGGCTGGCCAGGGCAAGTCTGAACAACCTCTGGAGGTCTGAGTGTTTGCCCTCAGATCTCCCAAAGGGCCAGCGCCTTTTCTGACAGTTTTCCCAGAGGCTGTGGGTCTCCCTGTTGTGTGTGGCCCACTATTCCTGCCGGAGGCAGTGCGTGAGACTGTGGGCGCTGGCAACAAGCACTCCGGCCTTATCGCTGTTGGTCAATTTACCTCTTTGTAGGACGTAACCTGCCTTCATGGTCACCTATAGAGTGAAAACTAGGGACAGATAAAGTCAGAATTTAATCCCTGACATCCCTAAAATGCACCAAGCACAAAAGCTCGCTTTCATTTCTAAGGAATTCGGATTCCCTTCCAGAAGCAATGAGGGTCTATTAAAGGACTTCAAACAAGGGGATCACGTAACAAGGTCTGCATGTGGCAGGTCGCTCACGATGGCATGAGAGCAGCTATATACGTAGATAAGCTATGCCCAGAATTCCTTTGCACTAAATTTTGTTTCATAACAAATATTGGATTAGGAAAGTTCTAGTGGATCCTTAAACGGTGATTTACTGAAAATGTAAATCTAACTGGTTAACTCTCATATTTAAAATTCTTCGTAAGTTCCCTATTGACCAGAAAATGGTTTTTGATTTATTTGATCACACTCTTGTCAGAATAAAAACAATTTGAAAATTCTTCCACTTTAAGCACTATACACATGTCATATACTAAGTAGTTAATACATTAAATAGTTAATATATAGGTAGTTTTAAAATACACAAATAGGAATTTTAAAAGCTCAAGATAAAGGTCACTATAGGAAATTATATTTTCTATATTTACCATTTCCAAAGTTGGATGTCACACGCCTTCTCAGTCCCAGACCCTGAGAGTACACAGGCAAGTCTTCGGCCTGAAGTATAACCCTTGTCTGCACTGACCCACAGCTTCAGGCTCTGTCTCTCTGGTTTTGACCCCCCGAGGCAGTTTTGTGCACTGATGCAACGGTTTCTCCCCTGTGGTCTTTGTTCATGATGATTTCTTTACGTGGGCTATAATTCTTACATTTCTTTCTTTCTTTCGTTCTTCTTTCTAATTTTTCAATCTGACAGGGAAATTGTCTATCTGTGAATCTTGCTACCTCTGTGTATTGTGAGCTCCATGAAGATAGGGACAGGACTCCAGGCTTGGCTCTGTTTTTAGCAGCTACACCCCAGCTTCACCTTTAATCAACTGTGAACAGAAGACATATTTGCAGCTAGGGAAAGAATCATGTACAGAGTACTGGTAATTATGAGATTTCACTGTGTTGACTTCTCAACTGTATATATTTTTGCAAAGTGTGAACATTTTATAGATTATAAAATACTACTATTAGTAATAAACACTAACAATGATGTCTCATGAAGAAGACAGTCCTGGTAGTGCACCAAACTGACTCTTGCTGCACAGCAATTTAACTACTAGCTAATCATACTTGGATAGTTGATTGAGGAATAATAACATGTTCTTGTATTTATATTTTGCTTCATTTTTTGTATGTGGCATAATCAAACCTATGTTTTCAGATACGCTTCCCTAAAGAATGAGACAGAAGAGATAAAACTCGTTTTAATTAAAACAAGGTTTATCCCAACAACTTTTTCCCAGATCAGCCTTGTCTACATGTTTTTCAAGAGAACCATCTTGTCTACACAGCTTTGGGGGACACTGGGTTAGATAGTGAGATAGATCTCCTAGAGTAGGTGAAATAGTCACCATAAAGAGAGATACTACATTTCCCAGACTTTTTAAGTGTTGGGAAACCCTTGTGGAAACATCTAATTAACCTATTCCAAGTCCACAAAACTTAGAGAAACCTGCACTGAAAGCTTGAGGATCCATCTTGGTATGGCTACTCATGGCAAATCACATCAGTAACACCTGTTACTTTATATCAATATTACTGCAGCCACTAGTTTATTTTTAGAAACTCCTAGACAGTTTGATCTTCTAGAGAGAAAAATTTTGATGCATAAATACAGTATAATTTTATTGAGTCGGTTTTTGATGTTTGTTTTTAATAAGTAATTTTTGCTTGTTATTAGTTTTTTGACATGGGGTTTTACTATGTAGATCAGCTGGCCTTGAACTCACTGTGTGGCCCAGAGAAGCCTCAAACTGGTAGCCACCCTCCTGCCTCAGCCTCCCAATTGCTGGGATTACAGGAATGCACCACCATGCCTAATTTACTAAAGTAAATTTTAAGAAATAACAAGGTCAGAATGTACAAGCCAGGACAACTGAGATTTTAAGGACACTGAGGTTAAGAGGATGCCATGGGCAGAAGGTAAAAATGAAATTTAAAGAAAGAAAAAGACATCTGTGAAGATTTAAAAAAAAAATGCGCCAGATTGTCAATCCTGGCTGTTGATATAAGTACCAAATTTGCAAAGTTATCATTGTCATAATTCTAGTGTCTAGCAACTTTCTCCAAGAAACTCAAGGAACATTTTAGACTATCTTCCTGGCTGCTATTTCTGACTTACTTTCAGCTATTTCATGAATAAGCAATGAATGAGAAGAGGGCACAATTACCCATGAACTGAAGGATCTAGCCTTCCTGTCATCGTGTGCATGTGACTTACCTACCAAAATATGTCATGAGTTCTTACAGGACACACGTAATGTCAAGTACATTGGGATGTTTTCTATAGTGATTACCAGGGTTCTTGGGCAAGTAGGTGCTTTATAAATTCATTAGTGAACAAACAAAGTTTTGTTCAGGAGGTCTGCCTGGCTTTGTCCCTGATTTCTGAGCAACAGAAGTGTGTGCTATTCACAGCCCCCGTGAATCACAGCCCCCTTGGCTCACAGACCTGGAAGTTGATGCTCTTTATGTGCCTTGCGGTGGGTCACTAGATAGTTCAGGGTGGATGCAGCCTGCTGGGGAAAGCAACCAAGTGCTTAGAGGACTAAGGTTTGGGGGTTGCCTGATGTCATCTGGATATTCTACCATCTGGGGAGCGAAAGGAGCTGAAGCTTGAGTTTGGTCCTTGCACCAATGATTTGATCACGCATGCTTACATGATAAAACCTCACTGAACACTCACCTGCATTTCCTGGGTTACGCTGCATTAGTGCATGGAGAGAGTGACTCATCCCGATTAGTCACCAAGAAGGTCAACAGGTGCTGCATCCAAGACCCTCCCAAACCCACCCCATGTGTCTGTTCATCTGCCTGCTCCTGACAAGTACTGATTATTAGAGTGTCATTGTAAGTACTGTGCTTTCCTGAATTGTAGATTCCTTTTAGTGAAACAGTAAACCAGTAAAACCCTTGATCTTGTAGCTGGTTGGTCAGCACGCTGGTAGCCTTGGGATTCCTGAAGCGTGGCTGGCAACTGATCAGAGAGCAGAGGGCAATCTTGTGGAGGGCTGAGCACATCACTTGTGGTTTCTGCTCTAACCTCAGGTGGTTATTACAAGGCTTGGATTGCAATGCACCAGTCATGTCAGACCATGCGCCAATAAAAAGAACACGGGTATTTGATTTGCATAAGAGTGCTCCTAGCTTCTAGAATATTCTGTGTTTCTCAAGAACAGGAACATATATCTTATTTCTGCTGCAATTGTCCATTCTTGGCATCTAGCACAGTTCATTACTTACTCATGGTGATTTAATAGAGCTAGATTACACATGAGTGATATGTGCACAGGATAAAATTAGATTTTTGTCAAAGGTACAATCTCACAATCAATCCCCAATGTGAACTTACACAACACAAATGCTTCATTAAAAACACAAAAGCTGTCTGCAGGTGTTATACACCCAGATTTGTATGTAACTGGAAACTAGTTACCCCACACTTGTGAAATGTATGTAACTGGAAACTAGTTACCTCACACTTGTGAAATGTATGTAATTGGAGACTAGTTACCCCACACTTGTGAAATGTATGTAACTGGAAACTAGTTACCTCAAACTAGTGAATACTTATTCCATGTACATCTTCGCTTAGCATCCCTGGTGACATGCTACATACTCTTCCAAAAGATACAGGATAGATAGTGCATATGCTTCAGGATTGGAATTAACTTCCTGGCTTTCAGGTCTAGAGATGGTCATTTAATGTTCCAAGACTAGGGCGTGGGAGGATCCCTTAGCAGGTGGTGGGCACTGAGCTCATGTGTGTGTTATACAGAACTCAGCTTGTACAAAGGTCCTGAAATGTCACCTGGCCCATCAACCTGCCTCAAGAATGAGGTTCAAAGGTATTCTCTTTTGGGGAGCTTTGAGGGAGATTCTACAAGATGTTAAAATCCTCTGTGAATTGCTGTTTTCTGGAGGCAGATCATCCCTTTAAAACACTCGTGTTTGGAGTGTAACATCTCTTTGGCTTCTCCTTTTCCTCTTCTTGGTTCTCCCTCCCCTTCATCTCTGTCTTTGCCGCCTCCCCTCATTCTCCTGGTTTTTATCTCCTTAATCTCTCATGTGATGTCCTCTTTATGGCTTCCACTTTGATTTTCAGCTGTTTACTTTTGTTATATTTTGGGCACTTGGGACAGGTTGTTAAAAGTTTAAAAATATTTTTATTGGCATGTTTGTGACACGTAATGAGTGCATTCCTCTTGGGGGACTGGTCCATATGTGCACCACATCTTAATCACTTGTACTGCCCCTTTAGTTCCTGATGTTCCCTGGTCCCCCATTTTCAGGTACCCTTCCCATCTCCAAAAAGCATACCTCTATGGCCTATCATCTCAGATTCCCATATTGTTTAACAATGGGAAACTTCTCCTGGTTCCAGAAAAGCTACCAGCACCTTTTCTATAACATTTCTTTTGATATTTGTGGCTTAGTATGCAAGACATTATTTGGGTTTGAAATTTACTTTTTTCTTAATTGCCAAAGGACCAAAACTAGGCCAAGGTCTGTAACATGCTTTTTTATCTTACAGACCCAATTGTATAGGAAACTTTATTAAGTCCAAAGGAATTGCTTTGGTGGTTAAGTTCTTCACATTAAATTTATATATGATCAGCCAACAATATAAAGTAAAAAATACTTAGTCATTACACCTGTACAGTCAATCAGAAAGCAATAAAGTGTTCACAGACAGATGGTATATTTAAAAACTCTTGAATTCTGTGTCTGTAGGTATCATACAGGAGGTAGTTTTATGGGAACACGGCATGTACAAGCTCTGATTGGCATTTCCTCTGTTGTTGAAAAGTGAACCTAGCTCAGTTTGTAGGAAATATGACAATAGGCTGTGCAAATGTGTGTCTAAAATTCAGCTCTGTGGGGGTTAAGCATTCAAGCTTATAGGAGACACCGTCAGTTTCAGGTCAAAGTGCTGTTCTTAAATGATCAGTGTAGAGCAGGAAAAAGGCATTGAAGTGACCTTGCTGAGGGTCTAAAACTGCACCGAAGCCTTTTCTGCATGATTAAGTGAGCAGAATCTTAGATTAGCTAAAAGCAGTGCAGAAACATAATGAGTTCACTTATTTTGGAGCATTTAATAACAGTTATAGACAGTTATGTGATCAGGCGGAGTTATGACTTATTCATTCTTTCATTGCTATTAAAATTACTGCATTTGAGGTTTTTAAAGTCATTGAAATAAAAAAGTCTGATTTATGTTAGGAGAATTTAGCTTGCCCTTTGGTCTTTCAGTTTTTAAATGATATAATTAGACTTTTTAAAGACCATTCTAAAAGCAGTATTAGCATTTTGTATAGCAGAAAGTAAATGCATGTTTTGTGGGTAGTTTAATTTTAAAAGGCATAATAATACTTGATTCAGACAGTGATATTCATAGGTTAAGGGAAGATTTTTTTGTATGAAATTTCTCAAAAGCCAATTGTATAATTTCAGCAATAGACTATACAGAATACATGTGGATTTTGCTGTGTGTACACACAGATAGTCTCTTTCTAATGCACTCTCTAATTTAATATTGAATGGACATTACAAAGACATGGAAATAATACAACACAGCTTTTCTACCATTTGGAAAAGCAAGGATGGGAAGAGAACGTACCAGAGGATGTATTAACTCATGACCTTTAGATATTTCCTCTGAAATTACAGAGCCATCTATCAGCCTGGGGGGAAAGAGCCTGCTTTAATCATAACAAAGAGATTTGCAGGTGGTTTGAATTAGCAGTAAACAACAATCATTAACAAATCATTTTGGAGGAATATGGAAGTTTCATGGGCTCACCCATATTTTAATATGATTCTACTTTTAAAGTTTTCTGATGCATTTCATTACAAGCAAATAACGGTCCACTATCCAAATAGTTCCAAATTAGATACTGTTTTCACTTTCAAGTGAATTGTTGCACAATACATAATAGGCATAGAGAAAACATATCTCACCACAAAACCATGAAAAAAGGTGTTGCTTTTAGTGGAACACTGTAGTAGGATTATTTGGTATACACAATTTGTCCCTAAAATTGAGTGGAACACAGTCTTCTTAAATAACAACTATTTGTGCCACGTATACATTTTGTAAATAGTTTGAAATCTTTTTTGAAGACTCAAAAAGCAATGTCCTATACTACTGATGGAAGCTGATATACACATTCCTGAGGAGTAAACACAAAAAGCCCTTGAAGTAGTCAGCAATAGAGATTTGCTCACATGATTAAGTGGGTGGTGAAACTTGTATCTGTTAAAAAGTGACTGTACAATTTTAGGTATCTATACATTTATACACGAAAATATACACATTTGTATTTACGCCATCCATTTTCTTTTGATGTAGTGGAATTTACTTTGTGTAAACACCTGATGGTAAGTGAATCCTTATTTACTCTGGAATAGCAAAGCAATCTATTCTGTTTGTCCTTGATCCTGGACAGGAAGAGGTATCATATAGTTTATAGGAGGAGAGGTCAGGCTATTTGGGTGACAACTGAAGGGTCACGATGGGGAAACAGCAGCCTCCAGTGACTTCACAACCCTGGTGCTATTTAAGGAGACTGCTCAGAAAACATTTTCATAGTTTCCTGACAGTGATGCTAGCTCCTACCTGGATCGTTTCCAAAAGGCTGAGATGGATCGGAGGCATGGAACACATTGAACCATTGATGGGGTTACTGGGGCTTGGGTCAGGGTTACTGTGGCTGGATCCAGCTCATGCAGTGCAGAATTTTGTCCGCTAGAGACTGATCTCCACCCAGTAAATACGTGGCTTAAGCCTTCACAGTTTAGACTTGAACTATGGTCTCTGAGGTGAGAGGCTAGCATTTCATCCACTAAGCCATTTAGCCTTTTCCTTTGAAGGAAGATTGATTTTAAAAAAGCTATTAACCTTCAGTGATTTATCTCATCAGATCATCTTCATTTTCTTCTGCTTATAATAAGACTGTTATATAGTTTTATTCTTCAGTTAATTCAGTGAGACTATTTGAAAGGGAAATACATGAGAAACATAAAGAAGGGAGAGATAATAGAAAATTATCAGCAACGCTGAAATGAAAATGTTAACAGGGAAAACAAAAGACACTGATCCAGTGTTACAGCAGATCTCAGAGGTGCAATCACAAGAGACAGAATGATTCCACGTAACCCAGTTTTACAGAAAAACTTTCTGTGTGTCACATCAATTCTGGGGTCATACACCATGCTAGTGACATAGGCATTGCCTTCTGCTTCCTAGTGAGGAGACAAAAGGGATAGGTTTCATTTTTTGCAGTGACTAAAATAAAAGCTAAGGAAGCAGTGGTAATCAATTCACATTGAGTATATATTCAGAGGTGCGCAAGAAACAGCAATTTCCAAGGAAATTGCATTAAAACACATTCTGTTCAGAGCCTGAAATTAGACATTTTATCTATTTTTAGTGAAAAATGTGAAAAATGTGTTAAACAGTATCCTGTTCTGCTGCCTTATCCTAAATCCCTTCAAAGTGAGCTAGACGCTGGTGGCTTCCCGAACTGAATCACATTTGATTTATTGCACTATATTGATTGAGTTTCTGCTTTGGAAAAAGTGTTACATTTTGTGAATAATGTGTTAGCATTAATGACTTTAATTCATTCTCCATAACTTTATGACAGACACTAATTTACATTTCTTCTGGAGTACCTGATAGTGGAAGAAGTGCTGGCATTTTAATTTTTTTCATGTATATTGCCAGGCAGAGCAAGAGTATTAAGTGTAAGAACATAGCATTAGGAACATATCCGTTCCAGGAAAGTGGCTTCCCTCACCCCATGCTGTCCGTCCCACCTGACACTCAGGTATGTACACTGAAGCCAGACTGAAGGCTTACAATAACAGTTCAGCATCTGATCAGATTAAGTGACAATGGACATAATTCTCTACCATCTTCGGGGCTTATTTAGCACTCATGTTTGAAATTCCTTTTGTTTCAGTTACTGTTAGTTTATTTAAATTGGTGTTTGGGCAGGTGAGGCTAGTTCAACACTGACAAGTCCCAACAACTTATTTCTAAAGAAATCAAGCAAGCTGGGCTTGTCAAGCTCTTGTTCTGCATTTCCTGAGCTGGCCAGTGAGGATACCAAGTAAGCTGATTTCAAACTGGAGACTAAAAACACTGGAAAAATATTTGCGGTCATGAAGTCACCTCTGTCTGTGTTTTTTGAGCAAACAAAAATGACGATGACTTAACTGTTTGGTATCTGGCTATATGCTCTCTTCTTATACATTTCACAGAATACAATGATGGGGGTTAAGAACAGATTTTCTCTAGGCCTTCAGAACAGTCTTAATTTCCTTGCACCAGTTTTGTTAAATACAAAGATACTGTTATATCTTAAACATAGAATTATAATGATTTGTTAATTAAACTCTTAGGTTGCATGAATGCTACAGAGTTTGCCTAAATATGTGGCAGGAATAATTCTGGATTTCTGAGTCTTTTCCCCTGAACCCTGGTGTCAGACACACCCTAGACAGGCTTCTGTTTACCCGCCACAATGTCACCAAGTGCTCACAAGAGTAACAAATGAAAGGCATTTCATTTTGTGTTTCTCTTTCATAATTCAGCCTATGATATCAAGAAACTACTCATAAAAAATGATCAGTTTGGGGCTTTTGAGAACAAAAGTTAATATGGTTTCATTAATCTGTTTTTTCTCTAAAAGGAAAAAAAGTATTATACTATCATTGATTGAAAAGGTGAAATTAATCAAAAGCATAGCAGAAAAACTCTCTGTCTTATATCATGGATCTTTTTTCCCATATTATTGTAAGTTACTATTGACTCATTTTTAATCAAATGATACTCTTTGACCTCTTGCTACACTTTATTAACTGGTAGTAAATGGTATATTCTCCATTTTGTCATACTTTTTAAAACTAGTTTCAGCCAGAATTCTAAAGGGAAACATTTCTAATATCTTGGTCAATCAGAGTTAGTGAGGCAGATTGTTTTTTAAAAGTTCCCATTGGCCTACCAGGTCCCAGGAAATACTCGTTCTAGGTACTGACCGTGATTGAAGTCACAAAGCCATATCAAATTCACAGCACTTTCTCTAGATCCAACTCAGCAAATCTCTGAATCATTTCCTTCTGCTCTCTGCCAAATCTGAGTTTCTTCTATCTTCTCACAGAAATCCCAGAACTAGTATTTTCTTTCCAATCACCTTGTACCTTTTGGCTCTTATTAGGAGTTGCTGTAGTTTGGAAGCTGGGTAGATTTTGTAGAGTGATCCTTAAGTTCCTTAGAAGGCATCAAGGTAGTTGAAGTCTGAATAAGCATCTTTGTTTTTTTAGGGAGTCTTTTTAACTCCCTGAGGGGTTATTAGTAGCATGAATCAAATGCATACAAGATGGTAGAAAAACCATTTAAAATAGACACAGTGCCATTTTTGTCTGGGAACAGACCTGAAGACTTGAGGGCTTTGTTCTGCACTGAATCAACTCAGACCAACCCAATTTACTAATCTGGCTCCTCCTGATCTAGGATTGTTGAGTTTTTCCAAATTTCTAAATTAATCCTCCTATAGTATATTCTTTAATATCCAGCTTCCAGAAAGGATGATTCTTAGATCATACACTTAAAATGCAAATTGGCCATGGTTGAAATGGAAAGTTATTGATGGAAATTAAGAACTGCTTATGGCAGCACAAAACACCACACTGGAAGACAGGTGCAAATAAATGGTAATAAAGGAACCCAGAGAGTTGCACTGTTTACCCGAAACAGCTCTGCAAATACTGCTGCTGGAAGTTTATTTTTCACCTGGTCTTTACCTGTTCCTCTTCAGGGGCATGGGAAATGAACATTAGGTTAAGAGAAGTAATAAGAAGAGAAAATGAAACTGTAAATTCAATTAATTAAAAGTGTGTCTTCAACTAGAAGTAGCAAATGTATTTGCCCAGGGTGATTTTGTCCTGGTTACAAAGGCTTTGGACTAATACTGTTTTCAGCTGCCTCCCGAGTGGAATGAGTTTGTAAGTGCTAAGCACACAGCGAGATCAGCAGTTTCACTTTAGTTTCTAAGCAAAAGTTTAAACTTGCAGTACAGAAATAACCTGATCAGAGTCATTTTCCCCTCAACAAAATAAAAGAGCTTAACCACGTGGAAATAATGATTAGGCTACTACCTTTTGATTAAGCATCATTGCTTTTGATGAAGATCTAGGTTTCTTTATTAACAATGCACAAAAAAAATGCCTTAGAATATCACACATTAAATTTCTTTGAGCTGATTCTCATCCAGTTGGAAATCTAAGAGGGGGAAATTTTTCTCCTTGCTTTTCAATTTCCTGTTCTTTGGGTCACATTAGTTCCCACCTTACAATGTCTTCTAACTTCTTCCTGCTTGGTCCAGCCCATGGCATCTGCCGGGTCTTCTTGTTCCTCGTTAATTGCCCATTGTAGAAACACACCCTCCACCCATCCTTCAATGCCTCTGCTCCCACTCCCACAGTGCTATGTGACCTCTGTGTCTCCAGTCACCATTCACTGTGGCTTTTCTTACCTTGTATTTTGCTCTCTGCTTCAGCTTTGGCCTCTTCCTACCAGGTGATTTTATATGTGTCACGCTTTTAACAACCATTCATAAGCATTTGACTTTTTCTTCCCCCACTCCCTGGAGAACTTCAGACCTAAATTTCAAAGCTTTGTGGTTACTTCAGCTTTGAAGACACAGAGGTAAGATACTGGGACTCACATATTGTGTTTGGGCTAGTACAATTAATTCTAATGATACAAAATTAAAGTTCCAAGGCAATTTAAAGATATAACATGAAAGCATTATACTTATAATCCATATTTATGAAAAACATTTTATGGCTCTAAAACGTTAAATCAGATACACTTTGGATTTCAATCTTCTCATCAGTAAAGCCTAAGAGTTGGACTTGATGGTGGGTTCTCTGAAGTTATTTCTTGATTCCTGGCAACACTACACCGTTAGTGTTTTTTAGTACGAAATGGTGCTTCCAGCTAAGTTACCAGTCAATAGGAATTCACTAGCTTGTGAACTCTTGTGCTTAAGAAGTGGAATTCTGATTTTTGTAACATTAAGTTAACCCCTTTAAAAATAGATATATGTGTCTGTTCCAGAGATGACCTCTGACTTCTGACATGGAAGTGACTCTTAATTTCAAGGTAATAGGTCTCAGATGAGAGGTTATTTAAATATATCTCAGCAAATATCCAGATTGGCAAGTCTCTGAGACAATTTATGGTAAGCTATTTAGGAAAGAATGTGATATGCCCTTTGCACTTATTACAGGCATAAAGGAAATCTGGACCTGTGAAACATTTGGCTACTGTTCAGCTTCTGACACTCACCTACAAACCTTAATGTGCAGTTAATGTAGTCTCAAGAAGATTCAAAGTCAAAATATAGTGCTGAGTGTTTATTTTACAATGTCTTCAAAATTCCAGCTATTCCCAAAGTTCTGTGCTTTTCCTTATGATAAGCACTGTCTTCCTCTTTTTAAAATTGTGCCCAACTCTTTTCTCAAAAAAAAAAAAATTGACTTCAGCAAAGATGATTGGAGAACAGACAAAGAGAAGGTAAGTATTTCCTTTGTTTCTTGACCTGTAGTGGTATGTAGATTTTGGGAAAATGAGTTTTATAATTCCTTGTTTTTTATTTGCCAATATATAGAACAGAGTCAAGAGAGTATCTTGCATCTAGATAATGCCTAAAACTTGCAGACATTTAATTTTTTCACTTATGAATGAATTAAAATTTTTCTCCATTCATGTATCTGAACTTTATGAGACAGCTGTGTGACTTAATTTCTCATTCCTTATTATATAAACCCTAATGTTTCCCTAACATTACATTTTAGACAATCATTTAAGTTAACTTCAATTCTAGTTGTCAAATTAAGAGAACTATTTCACTTCTTAATATACATACTAATATGTAGAGAGATGAAGAAAATGTTTGCTTTAAAAAATGATACACTAATGCTAAAATGCTGGAAGATACTGGGCCATTTCTGGTTGTATGTTTGTAATGACTGATGCTGACTGTTCATTGCTTGTAGAAATTCCTACTTGTTCCTCATTTCCAATTATTTCATCAATAAAAGGCAGAGGTGGGGATAGGAAATTCAGCCACGTGTAAGGAAAACTTTAAAATTCCACTGGCTTTGGCCATGGCTGTGTAACAATAGCTTTGGTCCACAGAGCTTTAGAGGAATTATTTTCAAAGTCCTAGTCATATGGTAGCTTATCTTTTGGAGATCATTGTAAATTTTGATTTGTATTAGTTGAAATTCTAGAGTTAAATTGATCAAGAATGTCTTAAAGGCATCGAAACAATGACAGTTAACTGGTTCGAGTGGCTTTGGTTTTTAAGAAAAGTACACAGTATGACTTTTATTTACAACTTTTATAGTATAACTTTTATTTACTTAAGAATGAGCTAGGTGTAATGGTTCATGCTGGCACTCTCATCACTCAGAGGTTGAAGTAGTAAGATTTGGAGTCTGAGCAAATTAGCAAGACTCTGACATGAAAGACAAAACAAAACAAATAGAACACTGAGCTCTTTGCAGCCTCAAACACATAGATCATACCAAATACATATTAATGCGCTTCGCTACTGAAGCAGTTAGATGCTTTTCTAATTTGGGACCACTGACAGTTCTAATGAGTAGTCTTATTCTTATAGATCAATGTTTTCATGTTGCTAATTCTGAACTCCAAAGTAGTGTGGTTGTGTATGTTTCACATTTTTAAAGGTGCTGTCAAGAACACTGCAAAATCTGACTGTAGGATCTTATTGTTCTCAAATATCTGAAAACCTGGATTGGAAACCAAATGTACACTGATCTCCAAAAGAAGTTGTGCTTACACTTCCACTTGCTGAGTTCAACTGCCTGACAATCAACAGCCATGTGTGTGAGACAAGACAATACATATGTGTTGAAAGCATCACCTGTGCTGGTTTAATATGACCTTATAAATATTTTTACTATAATGCAAAAGGAAATGATAATCTTTCTCAAGTATAATCTTTCTCTTAAGGAAAGTAATGTGCACCTCACAAACAGGGTGTATTATTGCTTACTTCTGTTCCTGATTTGTATCAGTGCTAATTTGTATTTTTATAGGGTATTTTCTGAGTTAATAAATTCTCATCGGCACATTTGTAGGTTTATCGCTGGTAATGGACACACTGCTTTAAGGCAAATGGGCAAAAGTAGCACATAGGGAAATTAGTGTGAACTGTAGGGTGAGACTGTATGATGAAGAACAAGACCTCTTCTGTCCTAATTCTAATTATTGCCTCAGATCAACCCAGAAATAAAGTTTTCTTTGTAACTTTTTCTTCTTATGTTTTAAGACAGTACTTACTTAGGCTGTAGCTTCATGTTATAGCTTAGTACATGGAGAATCAAAGAATCTGTTGGTGAGGAAAAGTAATAACCGTACTTCGGTTATTGTGATCTTAAGCATTAAGAAGTTCCATCTGCCACTGAGTCAGGAGTCTTGAAAAGAACCAAGGGCTGGTGACCTTTCATGCCCTTTTTCAGGGAAATTTTTCTATCCTACTAACTGCCCAAGGATACAAGATATAACAATCTTTATTATTTTTTCTTTTTTTTTAAAGGAGGAAAGGTTTATTTAGCTCGTTAGGGTGTAGAGGTTCTAATCCTAAGGGGCTGGTTCCAAGGTGGGATGGCTTGGCAGAGGGGAAACAGTTCATGGAGGCAGAAGACAGCAAAAAGAACAAGAGTAAAGGGGCATTACAATGATCTTGAGGCAGGGGTGCACCTAGAGAAATGCTTGAACAGATGCATTTGTTATCCGGGTTGCTTTGTCATTAATTTTGCCTCTTTTCACAGAATTTATTTCATCACATCAGAATTAAGACTTCGAGTTTCTTTTGAGTAATGAACAAAAATTGTTCTAGTACTCCTTCTTATCATTTCACATCATGGCCCCAAATTAAGCACTGGCCTGGTTGTAGGCAGGACAATCAAAAGCTCACATTTTGTTCCTGTGCTCAATTTTAGAAAATACAGCAAAGGCTTAGAATGCCTCTTTGCTAATAAGACAATGTTAGCTTTGATCTGGCTCCATTTTCTACTTTCAGAAGGAATTAGACCTCTTTATAAGTAGTAATCACTTTATTTCCACCTCGGCGACAAGATGAAGGAGCCAAGTTTCTCATCTGGACTATTGCAGTAGTTTCAAGTTACCCTTTATATAATTTCCACAGTTGTTCTTTGTACCTACCAAGCTGGCCATGCTGCTGCCTTGATCCTTTTCATGGTCACTCTCTTGATTACGGAATAAAATTCAGACTCTGGTTGTAGCAGAGAGGGCATGCCATGATCTCAGCCTTCTCCACTCCATTCCTTTGCTCTGAAAGAGCTCTAGACATGACAGATTGCTCTGCAGTGTCTAGGACTCTCCAAGGTTGTAGTCTTTTGACCAAGCTTTGCTGAAATATTTCTCCTCTGAGTTGCTTTTCTTCATCTTTTCACCCATGCTGGGACTTGGTCATTCAGTCTTTTGTGTCCATCTAGAATCTGTTTATGTAAGTATTTAAAGGTCATATCTCATCACACAGATTCGTTGAGAAGTATGCTTTGTATTTCTGGGCTATACGTGCTTCATGGGCAGTTATTTCTTTTTTGTCTCCATGTTTGGTATAGTGTAGACAATAATTATTGGAACAAATAACTAATGAATAAATATTAATATCTACATTGCAACCAAAGAAAAATCAGGCCTTGTTTATCAAGGTCATAAATAGGGTGCTGCAGGTGTGTGCTTGCTTTTTCTTTTTTCTTATTCTAAAACAGGATGAGTTATTAAAAATATTATGGACATTCTAACAGGATACTGACTAAGCAAAGGTCAACATTAAAAGTAAGTGAAGAGCAATTGAACAAATAGAATTAACTCTCTTAGCCTTATCTATAAGCAAAAACACCTTATGTTATATTGTAAAGAGCTCAAGGTAGACACTAGACCAGGGATTCTTTAGAGAGCACTCTGGGCTTTACCGAAGGATGTGTGGAACTTAAAAGAATGATACAGAAATTATAATATTTTGAAGAGAAATGTGCATCAGGGAAATCAAGTGCATTAAGCATCTGGAATTGTATTCATAATGTTAGAATTATCTATTTGATAATCGATACAACTTAAAGTCACAGTATTGCACTGATTCCAAAAGCCTGAGAACTTACATGCTTTTCTTAAATTACTATTTTCACTTAGAGTTCAATGGGATATTTTGTTTAAAAAATCTGAAGTCTCTGTTCTAGAGTTTCATCATTAAGAACAGTGTGAAAGATAAATTAGATAGGCATAATTTAATTCACAACTTAGAAGGCCAGATAAGACACAAAGGAACCGTGGAATTAAAAGAGACATCAAAGATGAAAAACAAGAAATTATTGTAGAGAGATTCCATAGGCACAGAAATTATTATATACTATACTTAATGACAAAAAAAAAAACCCTGGTTATAGTGACAGTTTTGAATAACAGGATTTGTCCTGCTATCAGATCTGAATAATTGAATTTCAATGACCAGGAGAAGGCTGAGCATCTTGATTTAATATAGAAAATTCATAGTTGAGTTTTGAGATATTGAAATCATAGGTGTAAGCTTTAACCAGTTATTGAAGTCGTAGGTGTAAACTTTAACCAGTTTCTAAATAGTTACAGTTAAGTTCAAGAACTTTGAGAGCAGAGTTTATCATGATCGCTGATTATCTGATTTGCAAATACTCTTATTAAAATACTATTAATGTGATTGACTCCCAGATAGAAGAGTGATACATACATCACAGGTATAGCTGTCTTCAGGAGAGATGAGCAACCACATTTTTTCAGTTCTTTCAGTTTTGAAAAGAAGCACAAAGTTAATTGACATTTACAAAAAAGCTCTCATTAAATTTAAGGTAAATACCCAGTACTTTAAAAATTCATGTTCCTTTGCATGTATTATTTTCTTTGTTGAGGGTTAAGGCTGACCTTTGAATAAATATTCCAATTCCAAATTAAAAGTATAATTTCTGATGAAATCTGTACATCAAGTGAGCATCAGAGTTCCCATCTTTCAAGAAAAATGTGTCTTCTCTTACCAGATTTCAAATTAATAGAATTTTCATACTAATTCAGCTAAGGGAGAGAGAATGGGAAAAATATGGCTTTTTTAAAATGTGAAATTCATTTTAACATTGTGAGCAAAAGATTTTTACTTTGGAGTCTTCAAAGAAACTCCACCCACAAAATCCTTCAATAGGTTATAGAGCTGAGTATTCTGCAGCAAATTCTAACAAGGCTTTCAGTTGCCAGGTGGAGATGATAACCCATCTTTTTTCGTCCCAATACCCCTGGAGTTATCATCTGTCTTTGTATGTATTAAAAAATGTGGAGGAGAAATGAGTTTGGTGGAGGCAGGGTCCTCAGATACAAAACAGCCAGTTTTTACAGCTTTAGATTGGTTTTGAGCCCAGCAATGTTCAAAGTATTAGTGAAAGTTGCAGTGTACTAGAGATTTCTGAGAATGGCTTCGGGAACAGCAATAGGAACCGTTTATAAGGGCTTTGAGGAAGTGACCATTACTTCTGTGAGTGTATGGTACCTGTCAGCTCAGGGAGGATGAAATACTCTGGGGCAAATCTGGAAAAGGAGTGTTGGCCATGGTCATTGGCTCTCTTACATCTGGTGGCAAAGTTTCTCTGAAAAGCTTGGAAGTGATGGCACTCAGGGACCTGTGAGAGCAGAGGAAGTGCTGATAGACTAGGCCAGCACAGCCAGGTGACTAGAGCCCTCAGAGCAACTGGAGGCTGTGCCTGCTTACTCCTAGCAAGCCCTGGGAGATACCTGGAGGGAAGGTTCCAGGGGGACTGAGCATTCATGCCTTCTTATTATGGGGCGGATGCGTTTGACCCAATGTTGTCTTTGAGCCAGAGAACATAGGGCCATTATTTTCTTTCCATTTAAAAGTTGTTAAATATTTAATGGATGCAAAAATATGTCTGTACGCAGTTCTTAGTAGTCACGGATTCTCCATTTGCAACTTTGACTACTTGCTACGTAACATTGATTTCCAATGTGGAAGTCAATAGTCACGGTGCTTTCTTGGTCATTTGCAGACACAAGATGTGCAAGGAGGGAAAAAAGCAAGTTACCTGATGTGTAGTTGCCAGCTGAGTTTGAACAAGGTGACACGCTGCCTTCTTGTTTCACTTGCATAATGTAAATAGTTGTCCCTTCAGTGCCTGTTTTTGCATGGTTGTGTTTTTTTTGGTGATTTCCCTTCTAAAATGCCCCCAAAGTGCTGATGTGCTGTGTGGGATTCCTAGCACAGCTGTGATGAGCCTTAAGAAGAAAATAAATGTTTGAAATAAGGTTTGTCGAGGCATGAATTATAGTGAAGTTGTGCATGAGTCAATTGTTAATGAGTTAATATACATTAGATAAGATACCTATAAATATTAACGTATATAAAATAAAGGCTATGCTTTGAGTGGTGGTTGGAAATGTGGCTAGAGTCTTACAGGACCTTAATTCTATATCCTTTAGGAAAAATGCTTCAGTATTTGATAATGCAGTGTTAGCAGTGACTTTAAAGAACATAACAACCAAGAATACCGTAGTGAGAAAAGGTTATGTGCATATTCCTACATATATAGTGCATGAAAAATAATGTCAGTGTCAACACACCAATTCTAAGAAATAGACCAGTGCCAACACCTTTGAAGCTACTTGTATTTTGCTTCTTCATATCACTCCCTTAAATTTTTCTCTCCGCCAAAGTAATCATTATCTTAAATTTCTGAGTAACATTCACCTTTTTTATTGTTTTATGTTGTATGTTAATATCTGTAAACAACATCTTAGTTAGGTTCCTTTAAAATTTTTTGAGATTATATCTGTAAGATTTCATAGTGCATACATACAACTGGAGTTCACCAAAGTTCACTGCTATAAAGAATTCAGTTTTAATTAGAGACAATGTTTATCTATTTTTCTACTGCGGTAGAACAGCCTGGAAAGGCTGGGTCTTTCACTGGCATCTCTCTCAGGGCCGGAGATGGGTTTCCCCAGGAAAGACTTGACCTCTGGAGAACCAGCTCTGTGGGACTGAGGCGTAGCCTGAGGCAGTTAGCTGGCCACACTACTATTGCAGCAAGTCCTCCCTGCAAGGGGGACCTGGGCAGTGTTTGTCTGTATCTATTACAACTGGGAAAACGAATGCTGAATTACTGAGATAACCCTCAGGCACTGTGTATGTATTTGAAGAGAAGAGGGCTAAAGATCAAACCCATGGCATTTATGGGGCATCTGAGGAAGAAAAATAAATTAAGATGCTTGGAGGGGAAGTATGAGAAGAAGAAAATATCCTTGTTCTAAATATTTATAATGAAAATAAAAAGTTTGAGAATGACTAAACCTAAATTATAAAGTGGAAATTGCATTTCATTTAGCATGGAATTAGTTTAATCAAGAAAGCAGAGCTATATAAATCATAAGTACGCTACACCATACTTCTGTGTCAACCACTAACTACTTCTAAAACAGTGAATTGCTTAACTGAGTAGATGTACAAAAATAGCTCTATTCTGCTATTCATTTATCTTTTTGTTGCCTTGAACCTTTTCTCTGTGTATCATTCTGTTTTTTTGATATTGTTCTGGAAATGTTATTTTTTGAATCAGAGCTTTTCATACTAAAGGAAATGTTTCATCTTTTTGATTTAAAATTTATCAAAGTTCAGACTTTATCAACTGGAAAGCCTAATCTTCATATAGGGGAAAGAAACTCGCAGACTGCTAGATGTCTGGTATAAGTTTGTGTTCTCTAAAACTGAAAAATGAATTTTAAGAAAAACAGAGGTTAAGAGCAGAATGTATTTATGGAGAGAAAGAAAGGCTTTGTCTAAGAGAGAGGCAGAAGGGGACCTGAGTGGGTGGTCTTTTTAAAGCTTTTATGGAGCAAAACCAAAAGGCGAGGTGAGTCCAAGGTAAGAAAAAAGGAAACCACAAGATGGTCCAAGCTATGGTCAGCCAGTAAGATTGCAAGTATAATTGCTCAGGTAAAATTGATTAAATAGGGATCAAATGGGGAAGAGAGTCACATAGCAAGTGGCACGAATACAAAACAGGGCCTTTTCCTGTGGGGACTGGGTTAGTGGCTCCTTCTGACTTCCTCAATGTGATGGACACCTATTTAGAATATCAATCCCTGACATTTATCCTTAGGAAGTATGTGGTTGTATTTATTTTACCTTTTGTCTTGAGGGATGGCTCACAGCGGGAGGTGTCTCTCTCCCGCAGTTGCAAGGTTTCTGGTCTTCTGCACTGGCTCCCTTGTGGGTCCAGCCCTACCTGCCTGCCTGTATTTTTATCTAACTTAGCTGCCTATAGCAAACTAACTGTGTTTATAAAGTGTTGCTTCTTTCCAGGACATTCTGAAAAAAGCCAATCATCAATTTATTATTTTCTTGAGAATGACTCATCTCTGTATTTTTGAGTTTCTCTAACTCTACTCTGTGTCTGAGATCGGATATTCTGTGCTCTGTGTCTAATGTATTTGTCTACTGAGCTACAGTTCCTTGTTATGTCTTTTGGTAAGAAGGTCAATCTGTAGAATAAATGCATGCTGAAAAGGAATTTTGAAATCTAAGATATAGACTCTATTATACTCTGTGCTTAGCACTATTACATAGTCTATCTCATCATAGACATAATTCTATGTCACATCCACTACATCAGACCTATGGAGCAGATGTTTTGCCAGTTCTTTGACTGAGGCTATGATTGTTCTATAGAGGAGACCTTGAAATTTCAAATAACTGCTAGGTCTTCTGAGAAGAGCTGTCTTCCATCTTCTCTTTTGTTCACTTCTATGGTTTACTCTATATGCATTGAGTCAGACCACGGCAGCTAAGTTCTGCCTCCATGTACACATTTATGAACAGGCAAAGCACTGTCCTGCCTTCTTCTTGCTGGTGTGCAAAGGCTGAGCGAATCAGATCTTTCGTGGCGAGTTTGGAAGGCGGATACATAGCACGTGTGGGTCACTATGTGTCCAGCAGTGTCTTCACACTGTCAGTATTGTATGCTCTGCTAATCAAATGTTAGAGGAATAAGGACCTCAAATTCTAGGGAAAACATGATGAGTGGACGGAGACTAACGCCAGCTCTGTTATTGGCTTACTCAGGGTTTAAGGAGCCGAAATAAAATCCGTAAAAAAACAAAAATTTCTAGGTCAATAACCATAAACTAAATATTAGCTGTACCTGGTAAAGCTACTGATGTTTATCTTTTTTTAATTTGTAAAAGATTGTTGTGCTATAATGATTCTGATTAGTGAAAAATAAAATTTGCAATTCTATTACTTAGGATGGAAAACATCCAAGGGGACACTTGAATTGTTTTTCAGTAAAATCTTACACATTACTTTCATTCCAGGCCACATGTCTTTCTCTAGCACAACAGGTAATGCGGGTTCTTGGTTCAACTCCAACCTGTCACAACCCTTTGCTACCATTCAAGGCACTTTCTGTTTAGTCATAACAGACCTCTGGGACCGTATTTTAGCTCATATTTTCTAAAGTGTACACATGTACTGCTACTGCCAACACGACCTCAGTGTCCTAAGAAAGAGAGAAGGAAAGGGGCGCTCTGTTTTGTCAAAATCGAAAGCTCAAAACATGGTGCTCATAGGTTCTCTGGGATCAGGGGCCTCTTTGGTATCTAGAATGGTGTCAGGAAATGGTAGTAATAAGACATTTTGTATTCTCACCCTGCTCAGCTTCTTCACAGGAATAATTTTCCAGTTTTCAAATATAATGTTACCATTCAGTTATTAAAGTTATGCCCAATAAATGTTTTCTCCTAAAGGAGAATGTGGCAAGAAGATTATCTTCAGGCGCTACCTGAGGATGGTCTGCAAAAGTTTCCCTTTGTGTGTCTCCTTGTAGCAGCCGGGCTGGTTCTCGGTCACTCTTCTGAGGTCCTGTTGCCTGTTTTGAGTGGAATTTGAGAGAGTGGTTACTATTCCACGTTGGTAATTTCTTTATTGTCTTGCCCAGGACAGTGATTTTTTTCTTTTTTATTATAATTTCTATGGAATTTTAAAGCATCAGAAGTGGAGAAAAGCTAAGGCAACAGGACCCTGAGACAGTTCAGAGTTGATTATCTTTTAGAGCAGGGATTTGCTTTGGATGTGTGTTTTAGTGCTCAGCATCAGTTTTTATTTGAATAAAAATGTAGCATTTTAAAAATCTTTGATTTACAGCAAACTTACAAGCATTCCATGTGTTACTTTCCCTACACGAAGTGATCAGGCTTGTATTTACACCCTCACCCCCGCTACACGACTTGCCGTGCTATAACCTTCTTACATCCCAGAGGACACCAATATTGGGGGAAGAGTAATTGATCACATCTATATAATATTTTGAGCCTTGAGAGGAAGACCCTCCCTCTGAAAATGCAAGTTGGCATCATGCTTGTCTCTTACAGACACATCCAACCACAGATGTCTACATCTTAACTCAAGCCCCATCTGTTTGTGCTACCTAAACTTTAGAAACCAGTGGGAGCCATCTGCGGACTTCTAAAGAGTCACAGATCTATGGTTCTTAGTGGGAGACAGAACAGCAGGATAATATGCCCAGGAAACCACATAAATATTCTCTGTTCCTTAGTCCCTGCCTGCCTTGTTTTTCTCTGGCCACCCTCTCCCTTATCACCTATGTCCCAATGCCCCTTGCCACATGACCCTAAACCTCAGCATTGCCTTTAAGTTTCATTAAAAGGAGTCACCTTCATTAAAAGGGACGCCTTTATTAAAAGGGGCACGGGTAGTTCACTGTTACTGCTCCCGTCTTTCTCCCTCATTTAGAAGTTGGCTGAAGGGTTTGATGTACAGAACAATATCCTTTGCTCTAATGATCTGTAGCCGGGGACGGAGCTCAAAGGCTCCTGCCTCTCTGCCTCACACTGTGCAAGCAGAAGCGGCTGGTGCTTACGTTTGATGGGAAGGATGGAACAAAGCATGTTAAGAGGAC
>PVLA01009152.1:0-79062 GCA_004027455.1 Hydrochoerus hydrochaeris
TTGCTGCATCTTCATTCACATATTTTATTCTTAGGTTATAAATCCTCTTGTCATCTTCTAGCCTTTGTATCGTTGCTTCCTGGTTCCTTGTTATTTTTAAGAGATCCTTCCTTTCACGATCATACTTTGCAAATCTATCTTCAAGTTTTGAAAGTTTGTCTTTAGTTTCTGTTAAAAGGTTTTGCCAGGTTTCAATGGAATTTTTAATTTCCTGATATTCTCTTTGGATCTGTTTCATACAATCTAGGTTTTGTTTATATTCTTCATTAAAGGCTTCTCTCCTTTCTCTGGGTTCCTCTATTCTTTCATTTGTGTCTACTAGAGGATTACCCAGGTCTTCTTTTATTAGTCTTCTTGTATCTTGCTTCACCTGAGTTAGAATTTCAGATTTAAATTCGACAATGAGGTCACGGATGTATTTCTTTATTTCCGATGAGGCTGTCTCTGACATTACAGGTTTGCTGCTCTCAACCTCCTCTGCATTTACCTCTGTTGAACTCACTTTCCCTGTTTCCACAGTTGGAGACCTTTTGCTCTTTCCCTGTCTTGTCATGTTTTCGGCCCCCTTCAGACCGGTGGGTGGTGGAGGTCTCTGGGCCTTTCCTATTGCTTACAGTTTTTCTACAGCGCAGTTGCTAGGGAAGTACCGCCCCTCAGTCTGCAGTGGATCTGTGAGTTGCAGGCTGAGAGCTGGCTCCTCCCCCTATGCCAGTCAACCAGTTTATGCTTTAACAGGTTTGTGTGTTCCCTGGGGATGCCACTGGCCCAGAAAAGCCTAGTCCCTGGCTACTGGGTTTCAACCAGGGGCATGGCCCTGCCCGAGCAGATCCCACCAATCTGCTTTGGACTAGAAGTCATCAGCAGACGCTGCCTAAGGCCCCAATTCAAGCCGGCCCTGCCCAACTCCAAAATGTCGCTCAGCCAGTCCTCCAGGTTTGGGGATTCCAGTTCCTGTCACTCACCAAAGTTCGTGCAGCTCAACTGGCTGTTTCCACTCCCCGTGTCTCAGTGCCTCCTCCAGCTGAGGGTCTGGAGCTCAACAACCCCCGCTCTCGGCAGGGCTGAGACCTCAGCCTGATCGTGAGTCACCTGACTTTAAGACGTTCCGGTACAGCGATCGGGGCTCACCCAGCTCCAGCCCTCTGTCTGTGCTTCTTTTTCTTCTTTCTTTTTTTCTTTTTCCTCAGTTTCTTCCTGGGTCGTGAGAATTCCTCTCCTTTTGTCTGGCTTTCTCCATGTTGCCAAATTCCAGCATCTGAGTTGTTTTTATTTTTTTTTCCTTAGAGAAGCTCTCTCATCGTGCCGCCACTCAGTCAGCCATCTTGCAATCTCCCCTTGTGAATTCTTAAAGATTGTGCTTCACTATAAATTCAACAGTGACTTCCTCACAAAGTCATCATTTCCTTTTGTTTTCACTATTCTTGGAAAGTTGTTCCCACTGCACCTGTTATCACTAGGGCTTGCTTCTCAACAGCTCATCTTTTCAACCCTCTCAGTGACCAGCACAGTACTTACACAGACACAAGCTAGAAAGACCAAAAGGCTTAAGTCCTACAGACCTAGATTTACACTGCTGTCACTTACTAGATAAGAAATCTATTCTCACCCAGGCACCACCATATTTGAAATCTTGAGCTAATTACTTAAGCACTCTGAGCCTCAGTTTCTCCTTCTGTAAAATAGAAATTATCTCAAAAAGTGGTGCATTAATCAAGCTGGGTATGGTGGCACATTTCTCTAATTCTAGCACTCCAGAGGCTGAGGCAGGAGGTCTGCTGTAAATTTGAGGGGGCCTGAGCTGCACAATGAGTTCAAGCTCAGTGTAAACTACCCAGCAAGATCCTGTCTAAAAAATCAACACAAAACAAGCAAACAACAACAAAAAAATCTAGTAAAACAAGCATTGTCCTGATGCATAAGAGAAAATTTCACCCAATTTAAAAATTCTAAATTAGACGGGAAGGATGCAATCTGAATAACTGTTAAGAGACACCAAAGCTAAAATTTGAGAATATAAATAGGCCTTTCCATTAAAGAGTAACTTAGCCATGGTACACTAAACCCAGCTTCTCCCTTTTAGGAAACACTGGTAATGTTAACTTAAAGATAATAACACAGTAGCCTTTAATATAGTATAATTAGAACATTAAATATGATAGAGCAGAGCAACATGCTGAGTTGAATGGCATCTCAGATTCAAAATTTTCTTTTTTTTGAGCAGGGAGAGGGAGGAAACTCAGGACTTTTGTACTGAACTACATACATTTATTTTTATTTTGAGACTAGGTCTTGCTAAGTTGCCCAGGCTAGGCTCGAACTTGTAATTCTCCTGTCTGCCTGCCACAGCACTGAGAATATAGGTGTGTGCCACCATTCCCCAGTCTTTACCTTATTTTTAAACAAGTTTAAAAAATAGGAACATTCATGCTCTGAAAATAGGAATTAGTGGAAAACCACATTAAAATGACACGCATATTTTACATATTGTTTCATTTGACTCAATTCTGAGATATATGGTACTTGGCCTTTTTTGGGCAAGAAAGGGAAAAGTCTTTTACAGATTAATAAAGTTAAGTTTCAAGAAATTATGTTACTTGACTATGGTTACATAGCTCATTAACTTGTAAAACCTATAGAGCAATGGTGGCAAATCTATGGCACCAATGTCACAGCGGGCTGTTTAGCAACACTGAATGCTGTAAAAGGTTCACGATCACTGGCCTAGAATTGGGAGTCACTGTCATCTGATACTAGGATCAAGGGGACATGTAAGACAGATGACATATAGGAGCCAACAGTCTAGGTGCAGAGACAGAAAACACAAAGATGAGATCAAAGTAGAGAGATACAGATGGTCTCAAAGAATGTGGTAAATTATAAAGTTAACAGAGATTTGAATTCTGTAATGTGTTACCAATGCATGAGCTGCATTGCAATTCCAGAGTCCTCTTAAACACATTCCAAGCTGACTCTTAATGAACATAAATTCATGTTTCAAATTCACAGGTATAAACAATACTGAGAAATTTAAGAAGGAGAGTCAACTGGCATGTTTGTTTTCATTTTTTCTTTTTTTTTTTTTCAGTACCGGGGATTGAACTCACTGCCTGCTTGCCAGGCAGGCGTTTATGCCACTGAGCTAAATCCTCAGCAGCATGTCTGTTTTCAAATCAACCTATCTTCCAGTATTTTCTTTACATTGCTTTTAAGAATAATGAAAGAATTTAAATGGTACACAAAAAATGGCATTAACTAGGATGATACTATTTTGAAGCAACTCTTCACTATGAAATCCTAATTAATAAAATTCAAGACAAATCAGGGATTTAGCTGAGTGGCATAAGCACCTGCCTCGCAAGAGTGAGGTCATGAGTTCAATCCCTGGTACTCCCCCCAAAAAAATTAATTCATGATGATACAATTTATTTTTTTGACAGTACTCAAGAGTCAGAGGGCCTTGTACACACACTATCACTAAGCCAACGCCCCAACTTCATGTTTCAACAGCTACTACAGCAGCTTAGTAACCTAATACGTGATTATAAATCAATGTTTAAGCAAGATACAATTTATGAGATGAAGCTCTTAAATATGATTATGCCGCCACCTACTGCCCAAATATAAAATGACACAATCACACTATTACCATCTGGTGGAGGGAAAAAACCCCCACAGAAACAGTGCTGTTAGAACCAATTTTGCCAGGCATGGTAGCACATGCCTATAACCCCAGAACTCGGGAGGCTGAGGCAGGAGGATCATTGTGAAGTCGTGGTCAGCTTTAACTACATAGCAAGACCCTGTCTCAAAAATAAAAAGAACCAGTAATTTTGCAGTAGAAATAAAGCTTTCTTTAAAGAAAGCTGCTGGGCACAGGGACATATCTATAATCCCAGAACTCTGGAGGCTGAAGCAGGAGAATCACTACTTGACTGTTTGGGCTGCTTGTACCAATGGTGGTACAAATAAATCTAATTATCTTTATCAGTCTTTATACTAATTAAATTTAAATCAGAGTCACCCAGCAAGGTGATACAAGAATTATGTTCCCATTGAGAAAGTGTTAAAGACTGTCTGAACTACATAGTGAGATCCTGTCTCAAAAAAACAAAGCCAAATCATACATAATACTTTGTTTAAAATAAAAATTTGGAATTCAAATAAAAGAGGAAATTAGACAACTATTACAACTTGGAACAAATTAAGAATGCATTTTAAAAGCCACAAAAAATTGGGAGAAAGTCACAGGAGAAATCAAACATTACACAGTTGTTTAAATACTGGAGGAAAACATCAAGTAACACAGCAGTGCTGTGGGGCAAACTGCATTTTCTGATAGTAGCTGCAAATCTCGCACATGTTCTGCAACACGATGTCTCATTTTGAGGTGGAGCATGCTTCTCCTTCTTCTCCAGTCCTATGACTGTGCTGAGCAGCTGAATACAAGGGATCCTGGTCCAGTTCTGAATGCTCTCAAACACACCTGCAGTATTTCTCCTGGAAATTAATCTTGACACAAACTATTCTGAAATGACAGAGAAGCCCTGGAGGATGACAGACCCATGTGTGGAGACCAAGGAACACAGAAGTAACAGAAATGCAAGAGAAAAACCCACTGAATGTTGGGTCACCTGCTGCTGACCACAGGAGTAAAACCCTCTGCAGGATGCAGAGCTCCTTCACTGAAACGCCCTTGCTTGGCACTAACTGGGCAGCCCTAAGACAATCCACAACATCATCCAGAAGCACATGAGATAAAAAAAATCACTGATGTAAGCTTATTCACTCCCATTGAGCCACAACTCATCTCTAAAAGAGTTAATGTACGTAAATACTCTTATTTAAAATCAAAAGGGGTTTCTGTGAGATGGGACTAAATAGTCTTGTTGGTTTACCACTTCCTGTTTGTTCTCTTTAAGACAGGGTCTCGATATGTAGGTGAGAATACTGGAGTTACAAGTGTGCATCACCAAGTCTGGCGTTAGCAACTTTAATGCACAACTTTACTTACAATAAATACAGTAGGAACCAGGAGACCCAGAAAAAGCATGTCTGAGATACCTAGCTTTGCTGCCTACAGTCTTCCCCACATCCACAAACCCTATAAAGAACCAAATCTCTTACCCTGACAGCACAATTCTTCTCTGGAAGCTTCCGTCTGCATCCCTGACAGTGTACTCCAATTTGAATGAGCTATTATCTTTTCTTACTCTGATCTTGGCAAATTCTTTTATGACATAGTTCTCTATATCATGCTTCTATAGTAGTAGATCCTCCAGATGCAGTCCATACTGACTGCGTAGGCAAATCCTTCCCAAATTATCAAGCAATAAAATCATTAGCAAAATAGAATGGTTGATGACTGTAAATTTTGGGATGGTATGTTATATAATTGTAGCTGAAACCAAAACTGGTTCCCAAAGTATGGTGTTGCTTTAGAAAAATAAAATCATGTGGCACTGGTTTTGAGAGTGGGTAGTGAGCCTCAAGACTGAGTAAAATCTAGATGTGGTGGCACATGCCTGTAATCCCAGCACCCATATGGCTGAGGCCAGAAGACTGCCATGAGTTTTGAGGCCAGCCTGGACT
Source organism: Hydrochoerus hydrochaeris (assembly GCA_004027455.1). Taxonomy (NCBI): domain Eukaryota; kingdom Metazoa; phylum Chordata; class Mammalia; order Rodentia; family Hydrochaeridae; genus Hydrochoerus; species Hydrochoerus hydrochaeris. Next base: position 5,590 of record PVLA01009152.1, read on the forward strand.
ACTCAGCAAGACCCTGTCTCAAAAAAAAAAAAAAAAAAAAAAAAAAAGAGAGAGAGATTTGAGTAAAGATATGAACAGAAAAAAGTGTTACTAGAGGCTGGAAAAAAGGCAGTCTACCTAAGTATTATTTTGCATTAGGAATTCTTCTTCTTTTATTTACATTTAAAAAGTTGCTAGTAGTGAGTGTTCCTAGTTTCTGACTCAGTTAAAAGCAGTAAAATGTGGCTGTGAAAATGAAAGCTGCATAGAATCTAGCCTCGAGTGTGACGGGGGATTTGGTGACGACAAACTAATTTTCAAGCACAAATTAATGAAGTACAGTGTTATCCAAAAACAATTCTAAAAGTTTTGCTTTCTGAAGTTTTCTGGTGACTTAACTGAAGGATATTTAAAATGCTCACTTAATAACAATGGATTCTTCAATAAATATAATCAAACTTTCAGATAACGTACAATTTTATGGCAAGGACAATCAAAACCAGGAACACTAAGATCAGTTATAAGAATGATGATACCTGGATTCAAATTCTTAGAAACATCAATCTCTCAAATACAAAAAACCCACAAGTGTTACACCCTTAGTGGGCTGCAGATTTGCCCGGCATGATTTCTTCCCCATCTCCTGAGCATATTGCTCAGGTATAATGCTGAACTGAGTCACCAGCAAAGAGCACATACCTTTTTTTTTTTTTAGTTTTTGGTTTTGAGGCAGGGTTTCATTACATAGTTCAGGATGACCATTAACTCACTATGTAGTCCAGGCTGGCTTTGAACTCAGTGATTCTTCTGCTTCAGCCTCCCAAGTACTGGGAGAACAAGCATGTGTCACCATGCCCAGCTTAAGAGCACATACCTTTAAGGCAAATTCAGTCACATACAGAGGGAGCTGGGGATTTTAGCTCAGTGGTTTAAGCAAGCAACTGCCTGGCAAGCACAGGATCATGAGTTTGATTTCCAGTACAAAACCAAAAAAACAAAACAAAAATCAACCCACATACAGAGTTCTAGTTGACTTTATTATGGATTTATGACTATGCATACATGTATCTAGGTATATACAGGCACATGGAGTGTCACTTCAATTAATACACTGTCAATTTAATCTCCTTGGTGACAGTCAAAGAATTTTGCAACTGGGAGAGATGGTTCATACCTATCATCTCAGCACTCCATGGGGCTGAGTAGGAGGATCCTGTTTGAGGCTAGCCTGGGCAACTTAGCAAGACTTTGTTGCAAAATAAAAAACAAATAAAAAGGGCTTAGGACACAGATCTGTGTGAAGGTCCTGGGTTCAATCTCTACTGCTGAAGGGAAAAAACAAAATACTTTTTTAGCAGACTTTTCTACCTATCTTTGTTTGGTCTTAGAATGGATTGTTCACTACAAGATACCATATAACATTTAATCTCATATAGCCTAATGCCTATTTTTAATTGTCAGTGATAATTATCTTAGAAGAATCAATTGCATGAATGGTACAATTATAGAAATGAAATTTAATGGAATTATATCTTAAAAATTCAGTCTTTAAAATTTAACTTACTAGTTTTAGCTGGAAATGGTATTATTCTGATAATAGTATTCCACACTAATAAAAAATACAACAAATATAATTCCCTTTGAGAGGAGGGAGTGTGTATATGTGTGTGTGATACTAAGAACTGAAATCAGGTCCTCACACATGCAAGGCAAGTGTTCCTCTAATGATCTACATTCTCAGCACTTTTTATTTTGAGACAGAGTTACCAGGCACATTGGTGCATGCCTATAATTCCAGCACTCTGGGAAGCTGGGGCAGGATTGCAAGTTCAAGCCTAGCCTGGGCAATTTAAATGAGATCCTGGCTCAAAATAAAATATAAAAAGGACTAAAGATGTAGCTCAGTATGAAGATTTTAGGATTAATCCCTACTACCACAAACAAAACAAACAGAACTAAGACACAGGGTCTTGCTGACTCACCTAGTCTAGCCTCAAACTTGCAATTCTCTTGGCAAAACAAGCAAGAATTTTCTATAAAGGGCCATATACAGTATTAAATATGTTAAGATTGCAGATGAAAAGGAAAAACTGAGGAAATTATGTAAATGGGAAAAAAATCCACTAACTTCTTGATGAAACTAAAAATATGGCCAGGAATGGTGGTGCTTACCCATAATCCAACACTTGGGATGCTGAGGCAGGAGGATTGTTGCCAGTTTGAGCCCAGCCTGGGCTACATGGTGAGTTCAAAGCCAGCTTGAACTACATAGCAACACACTCTCAAAAACCAACCAACAAACAAATAGCAGAAATTAAAAATATGAAGCTGGGCATGGCGATACATGCCTATTAATTCCAGCATCAGGAGTCTGAGAAAGAAAAACTTCTATGAGTTTAAGGCCAGCCTGGGCCACATAACAAGACCCTATTTCTCAATGATGTCCCCCTAAAAAAGAAATTAAAAGTATGAGTGTAATGTGTGTCTACTAATGCAAAGAATAGTACTGGTGATACCGTAATGCATCACTTAACTGGAGTTCAAATTAGTGTTTCCAGTTATCAAAATCAATTCAAATGTTCACCTGTTAAGTACAGCCAAATAGTGATAACAACCACATCATTTTAGTTGAGCATATTTATTTCCTGGAAGGGCTTTATTACATTCTTTTTTTTATTATTACATTCTTCTGATACAGAATTTCCTTTTACCATATTGCTACATTGCTGATTCATCATTTTCAACATCAGAAGGAAGCTTCTTAAACATACAGGCAGTAAATATATTTTGAAACACAAAGATTTCCTTTGCACTTGTATTTAGGTCTGACAAATACCCTTGAAAATATAGCTCAAACTTAGGAATACATCAACTGCAAATCTATGTGCTAATGAAGATCTTGTTTTTGTTTTTTGTATTTTTGAGACAGGGTCTTGTTATGCAGTTCAGGCTGGCCTTGAGCTCACTTTGTAGCCCAGGCTGGTCTCGAACTCATAACAATCTTTCTGCCTCAGCCTCCCGAGAACTGGGATTATTGGCATGTGTCACCATGCCTGGCTGAAGATCTTGTTTTAAATTTCTGATATCCCTGGAAGTACATAGAACACAGAAAACCAATTTGACATATGATTCAAATTTCAATAGCTGCTGTCTGATTGACTATATATTTCAATGATAATCAGTTTTCTTTGCAGTTCTAAGTAGAACTCATCAATACAATATTAACTGATGAATACTAGTAAGCCTGCAATAAAAACTAATTTCAAAATCATTCTGTGTTCAATAGAAAACAGTATGATTCAGAAGATCTCCCTAAACTGAAACAAGTAGCAGAACTTTACCACTGTTAAGGCACCAAAATTTCAGTTTCTATTTCTACTATAAAAGTAACGGAACTGATAACTAAGTCCACAAGAGTTCATTATCCATATTGGTTTTTTTTCCCCATACTATTGTTTTAACAGTACACAGCAAATTAAAACCTACAAAATACCTGAAAAATAACCATTCTCTTTAATTTAAAATTTAACCTCACATTTTCATAATCTTTGTAGATTTGTCCAAGTCTTTTGCCCCACACATATTTTTACTACGCCCATCAGTTAAAATACATGATAGTAGATTCCACCCCAGGCTGTAATGTGTTAGTATTTTCATAACTTCTTTGAACATACTTTCTTCTATAATAGGTTCATGTAGACAACTCAGAGAGGTTAATTCTGTCACTTCAAACTCATATTTACTTGAATAAACTAAGCAGTAAAATCTATATAGTCACCATGAACAAAGAAATATACTTAAAATAATTTGTCCTGATTTTAATAGGCTACTGAGGCTCTGAATGTTCTCAACTCTTCAAGCAACTATTTTTGCTAAGAAGCTAACAGTCTTAAATAAATTTATTTTCTCTGGACATATTTCTTCAACAGCTGCAATCAAACACAAACTAATTAACTCATTGTAAGGTTTTTGGTGGGTTTTTTTTTTTTTTGCATGACCTACAAGTAAATTATGCAGCCCTCCTTGGTTGCAGCCTTTTATTCTTCTGAAGAAATTCTGCTGTAATTAAATATTCAACTTTAGATTTTTTTCTGACCATTGTTTTCCTGAATTAGGGATATTGGGACATTTAACATGGTAATGTCTGTATATTGCAGTCTTTTAGCACAACTATAGAGCTATGATATCATTTCACAATAAACACAATACAGAGCTAGTTCAATACCAAAATAATTCACTGTCCCTTAAAAGCATGACATTCAAAGCTGACTTTCCTTGGAGCTGGACATGGTGGTGAACACCTGTAATGTTAGCTGAGTTCAGGCACCTGAGTGAGGCCAATCTGGGCTACACAGTGAGCTCAAGGCCCACCTAGACTACAAAGCAAGATAATGTCTCAAAAAACTAAATCCCAAAACAAACAAGAGAGAATAAAATTGACTTCTCTTTTTTTGACACGATGGGTTTGCATGGTAATAAAAGTAAATAACATGTTCCAGCATGGCAACATGTGTGGCATTGAAAATACTGTAGAGTTATAACCAATCGCCATTTGGAGCATGCTGAGTAACTGAGGTGAGATACCACCACATATACAGTTTCTGTAACAACTACTAAATTGCTGCTGAGATGCAAATATGTTCCATTAAAACTATGGATATGGAAATCTGGATACGATATTATTTTCCTGTGTCCCAAAGTAGTTTCTTTTCGCTTTTTGAGACGCAGTCTCACAATGCAGCTCAGGCTGGCCCAGAACTATTCTAGACTGACCAGAAACTATGCAATCCTGTTACCCCAACCTCCCCAGTGCTGGGATTGCAGGCATATATGTCACCATGCCTAGTCCAAAGTACTGTAGTACTCTTTTGATTTGCTCCAACCATTTAAAAAAATGTTAACTGCTTGGGTGCCACAATCCTATAATCCCAGCACTCAGGAGGCTGAGGGAGGAGGGCTGCTGAAAGTTCAAGGCCAGCTTGGACTACAGAGAAATCCTGTCTCAAAACAAAAAGTAAAAAGCCATTTTGGAACAGAAGTCATTGGCTCATAGTATGCCAATCACAAATTGAAATTATTTCACTATGATTTCACTGAAAGGCAATGAAGGATAGAAATTTGATTCCCACTTAGACAATGTAGCCAGACTGGAAGACTAGCTAAACTTGTTTCCTGATCTGTAAAATAAAGATAATTAGTATTGCACAGATTTGTTGTAAGGATAAATTGAATGAATACATAAGTCATTTATTTAGAAGAGTAGCTAGTATAGAGTAAATATGTTAACATTATTCACTAAGTAGAATAAAATTGCAAATGAGTCTCAATTCTTAATGGTAACTCTGCAAGCTTTAAAACTTCTACTATGGGTCTAAGGCAAGCCACCTTCTTAGATGAACACAGATATTCTTTGAGGAGGACAATTACACAGTGTATCTCTATCAGTGTTCTTGTTATGCTGCCCAGAATCCTACTAGCATTTTCATTTTCCCATAACCCAAACTGTTAAGGACTGGGGACACAGCTCAGTGGTAGAGTGCTTATCTACCAAGTAGAGGAGCCTGGATTCAATACTTAGCATCAGAAAAACAAAATGAAATCCCAAACCAACAAATTGCTCTATGTTACTTGTCAGATGCTGGTTGCAGCCCCACTGGAAAAACAATTTCCAAATGGGCTAGCTCTTCTAAATTTCTTCTGCATATCTAAATCTAAATTGGTATAGCTAGAGCTTTGAAATACATCAGTTGATCCACTTTCCAAAGTATATAAAACCCTCAAAAGTGGGATGAATTTATTATTTAACATGCATCAAAGTCATTCCTTTCACAACTCCCTTAGTTTTATTTAAGATTAAGTACTCAGCAAGTTACTATTGGCCTTTTCCTTTCTTTTTGATCTGCTCTGACCCATATAATTAAATATACACAAGGTATACAATAAAATATGGTCTCTCTGGATGATGTTACTATCATTTATGTCTTTTAATATTTTTGTTTTATATGAATCACTTGTAGGGGTAGAGGGCCAGGGATTTAGCTCAGCAGCACAAGAGCCTACCTGGCAAGTACAAGGTTGTGAGTTCTAGCCTCGGTACCAAACAAAAGAACAAACAAAACAACTTGTAGGGGGTAGAAAGTTAAAATGTAGTTATTAAAAGACAGTTTGGAAAATATTTTAAATAACCCAAATAGTGATTTCAATTAAAGCCATACTACTACTTACCTACAACCAGCCCACATTCAGGACAGATCATATCACCAGCTCTGTAGTCCTCCACTAAAATTGCATCTGGATGGTTTGGACATGTAACTCTTGGAAGAGCATCCGTACTAAATGAAAAAAAAAAAAATTTATGACCTTACAACAAAGATGTAACAAAAGTCTTCTAAAGGATAGGGGTTGACTGGGGTTGTAGCTCAGTGTTGGAACACTTGCCTAGCACAGGTTCAAACTCCATTACTACCAAAAAGCAAAAAAACCCCACAAAACCCCAAAATGTAATAAAGACATTAATATAAATTTAATCATTACTTTTTGGAGGTATGATCTCATAATCACAAATGTCTGATACCACTGAAAATTAGGCCTTTTTAAAAAATGAAGTACTAGGGCTGGGGATTTAGCTCAGTGGCATAAGTGCCTGTCTGGCAAGTGTGAGGTCGTGAGTTTGATTCCTGGTACCAAAAAAAAAAAAAAAAAACCAAACCCAAACCCAAACCCAAAACCAAACAGAAAAGAAATAATAAAGCCAGGTGAAGTGGTGAACACTGTAATCTCAGCATTAACTCTGAAGGATGAGGAAGGAGGATTGCCAGAGTTCAAGGCCAGCCTGAGCTACATAGTGAGATTAAGGCCACACTGAATTACACAGAAGTGCCTCAAAAATTGAACAAAATAATGTATAAAAAAAAATTGGTAACACAGTAAGTGATTATGTTATGGCCATCATACACCTAAAAAAAAAAAAAACTTATACAGATTAAATTTCTCATGCTAGCAAATATAACTTAGAATGTTATCAATTCAGAAGGTGAACTAAACAACTGAAAATCATCCATAGCCTTCAAATTTTATTATTATTATTATTATTATTATTTTGCCTTTTTGAGACAGGGTCTCATTATACAGTTCAGGCTGGCCTTGAGCTCACTTTGTAGCTCAGGCTGGTCTTGAACTTGCAATGATCCTCCTGCCTCAGCCTCCCGAGTGCTGAGATCATAGGTGTGTGCCACCAAGCCTGGCTAGCTTTCAAATTTATGCAATTAAATTAACCAGAACATGTCTTGGGTCTTATCACTGGGAAGACAGGTAGGGAGTAATTTAAATTTATACTTATTCCGAGAACTTTTGTTAAGAAAATGTTTAATAAAATTAAGTAGAAGGCATAAACTATGACAACTTGAAATAAATGAAAATGTTAGCAAAATAATTATAAATGAGTAAAACAAAAAGTATATGGAACACAGTATGCAAAGGACTAATGCTTTGTCACTATAAAAAAGTAAATAGAAAAATCTTACAATGTAATGATATGGGAACATACCCAAGTCATGCTAAGAATAAAATATAGATTCTAACACTGAAAAAGTATGAACTAGTTACATCCAGTAACATAGATGAATCTCAAAACAGGCTCAGGAAACTAGACAATGGAATATGTATGCCATTTACTTAAACTTTAAAGTGTGCAAAACAAAACCTATGATATCAGAAGTGAGAATGTGTTTTTTTTTTTTTTTCTAGGAAGGAGTAATGACTGGGGATATAAAGGAGACTTTGCTAGTGTCACAGCTAGTATTTTTTTTTTTAACCTAGGTGGCAGCTATGTGCATGTGAGCTACATGCTCACTTTATAACTGAACCCTGTATTTAAAATGTGCACTAACATCACAAAAGGAAAGATTACGGCAGCATACAGGGTTTCCATAAGACTACTTTTGAGAGAGAAAAAGGTTAAAACTCTGCATGTTTGCTAAACCATAATCACTGGGAAAACACCAGGAAACTGGTAAGTCTGGCTGCTTTGGGGAGGATTAGATGGCAGCTAGGGAAAGTGGGAGACTTTTTATCGTATAGTCTTTTGTACTCTTGCTTTTGTATACATTCTCCATACAAAATAAAATAAAATCATTGTAAAGTGGTTAATTTTTAAAAACTTTAATCAAATTATCCACAAATCAAGAATAGGGTAATGGAGGGAGTAAAGAAGAGAAACAACAGGGAAGGAATAAATGCCACTAATGATATTAAAACAGTTTAGGCCAGCAAGGTGCTAGATAATCCCAAACCTCATTTTGTAGCTAATTTATTGTCTATTATGTATCTAGTAATACTAGTGACACTAGAAACATAGTACATTTATTACCATTAGTTGTGACTACTATAATCTGCAAAATAGGCACTAATTCAATTTTAAAGGTTATGTTCAGAAAATGATTTTCTTTGAATACAAAAAGTCTTTACTATGTGTACTATATAAATACTGTAACATTTTAAAAACAAAGTTTCTTGTTCTCATATGTATAAAACCTATGTCTAAATATGCACCTCCCAGATCTATTACCATGAAGTAATTTAAATCATATTTACGTAACTGGAGGTGAAATTCCCATTTATATATAAGGAAGACTTACCTGACAACGCCACACCCAGATTGAACGAGCATTCAATCACAGAATTAGAACCAGTAAACAAGGGTGTCTGTCATTGGCTTTGTATTTCCAAACAAGACATTAGCTAATGCTGCTACCCACTCCCTTTTTTTAACCATAATATAGTAAGTCTTGCCAGTTATCACAGGGGATCTGGACTTTTACCTTGCTATTTTGAACAATGGCTTTCACTGGTGAAATTTATCAATTCAGACAATAGGCTCAGAAAAAATGTGCAGGAGCTGTCTTTCAGAAAGTGCAAAGCTTAATTTTATTCTCAACATTTTAAGTTAACTACAGGCCAACTGTGGTGACAGAGTCAGGTATAATAGACGTCACTATCACTAATCTTGGAAAAGTCAACACTGGCCTGACTCTGTCTATCGATATGCAAAAATACTTTAATCTACCTCCTCGAGGTAGTGACAATTAAAAGCTGTCTCTGAAGGCGCGGCATACGTTTCTAACATGGGTTTGTAACATCTGAAACTACACTAAGGAGTGACTTCGCGACACACAATTTTCTGCAGGAAAGGTTTTCTTCAAGTGCACGCGGACAACGATATCTCTTCAAAAATCCTTCAGCAGGGAACTAATCATCTCTGGGATGCGCCCACGCTTCCACTTCGCGGGCCGCCGGGATGGTAATCAGTTCCCATCCGGCTTCCCACTGCTGACGTTCCCAACTTTCTACCTGTCAGCCAGACAGGGATCTGGAAATATCCGTTTCCCCCTGCTCGGAAAGTAGGAATCACGGACTCTCGGACTGCATGGACCTCAGATGAAAAAAAAAAAAAAACCGTAAAGAAATACATAATGAAAAAAAAAATCAGCAAATATTCCCAACAACGGGAGTCCAGGCGCTAAGGTCAGAGACGCACACAGGGTAGAGGCTGGAGAAGACGACCTAGGTCGCTGAGGCGGTGACGCCGACAGCTCAGTATCCCCACAACGCCCCTGCCAGTCCTGTCGTCCGGAGCTGTCTTTGTCCCGGCCGGCCAGTCCCGCCGCCTGTCCCCAAACCTCTGGGAGCTGTGACCTATCCAGCCACCCAGGAGAAAGCCGAGAAACTCCCGGCACGCTCCTCCTGCCGCGCAGCTTGGCCGGCTCGGCCCGACTTACTGACCGGCTGGTAGACGCCATCTTCGCGGCCACTGCAGTCTCTCCGCCAACAGCTGCGCCGAAAACAGGAAGCGACTGTGGCGGCGAGACGCTCAGAGACGGGATTTTATAGGCGACTCACCCACGCTGTCGTAACAGGGCGCGGCTACGGGTCGGGAGGCAGGCCAAGAACAGGAGCAACCCCCAGCGCCACGTGCTTTGCGTTTTCTTATTCTCTTATTTCGTTTTCGCAATTTGCTGTGTTGCTGCGCAAATCAACGAAGCTACCTGAGAGACGTCTCAAAGGAACTCTGTAAACAGACATCAGCGCTACTCTTAATCTGAGCTAAAAGCGAAGAAAATCTTGGCTTTTGGGAGGGAGCAAAGCCCACGTCCGTAAACACAACCTTCTCCGCCGAGTGCATCTTACTTCCTTACTCATGAGGGATTGGAAGAGAGAAAGAGGGGGGGATTTAGGGTCCGCGGTCAGGTCTTCAGGACAGGTGTAATTTCATGCTCTGTCATCAGTTAACATGCTGTGTCTTCTTAGGCATGTCCTTTCGCTCATCAGCATAAAGGGTAACAGTATCTGCCTTGCGTACCCTGACAGTTGGCAAGAGATGACACATAACCTTATTGAGGGTACTGGTGCTGTGAGGCACAGAGATATGGATGCTACCCTGATGGGGTTCCCCACTACCTGCACTGTTGCCCTTTGCAAATTTGGCTGAAAACTAAGTATAGAAAACTTGACAGAACATCTAAATGCTGCACAAGGTCCCCAGATTCATTAATTGCTCCAACTAACTTCAAAATGACAATAGCAATAACACTTTGCTGAAGATAAACTACCTTTGGTAATGCAGGGATTGGAGGACAGAGGGTACTAGGTGGTTTCTATCATGCTCGGTCCTCAGATACGGTGATGCTTCCTTCATTTGGGGTTCGAACGTAAATGCCACCAAGCACATGTTTCTTGGGCAGGGTGGAGATGCTAGCTACCTTAGAACAAGGGGTATGAGAGGTAGAAATTTAGAAGCTGAAATTTGATGGGGATAGGAGATCATGTTGTCTTTCTTTTTTCCTCTTCCATTTTATAATTTTGTGATTGAAAACTTGACTATATCCCTGTGGCTTAATAGTTGGGAAAGTTTCAGAAATGCCAACCAGTTTCAGCTGTGCCAGGAAAACGGTTGGAGGTACTCCACCCAATTCAATAGAACGTTCACCGTAGAGCATTGTTATGGCTTGTACCTATATGTCTCCCCAAGGCCTCCATTGGCCATAGGTGGGGCCTTTTGGAGGTGAGTGAGGCTAGGGCGTGTGATTCTGGGATCAAGGATGTGATGCAGGGATTGGTTCATGATTAAGGATGTGAATGCTGCTTGCCCTGAGGGCAGGTACCCTGAATAAAATATGACAGAAAGAGGGCTGCTGTTGCTGCTTGTTACTTGTAGCTTGCTGCTTGTTTCCTTCCTGCCTTCTGTCTGCTGTGAACTATTTCTCCACTGTGATGCCAGCCAACTATGAACTGAAACCTCTACAAGCCGTGAGCCAAATAAACCTTTTCTCCTTTCACCTTGGATGTCGCGTATTTTGTCTCAGCATTGAGAAAAGTAAGAGAAGCATGTTGCCTAGAGGAAGAAGAAAAGGAGGATTGCAACTGAACATCTCTTAAGGATCAAGACATCTAGTGGGTTTACAGTGGGTATTCTGCAGTGCTTGTTGAAGAAAGAAGCCATCAAAGCTGAAACCCCAGAGAAGGAAGATCCAGCAACTGGTTACATTTCTTTTGCCCCACCTGGAATATCTTGTATCTGTTATAATCCTGTAAGAATTTCTTTTATAATAGAAGGCAGCCATTTTTTTTGCTTTTTGTTAGTACATCATTGGTAATTTATAAAGTATTTTTTAATCAAAATTATCTCAATCCTAATTTCTGATTCTGAGGTTAAACACATACACACGAATTTTATCCTTAAGAATCAGTGACCAATACTAGCATCACCAAAACCTTCAGTTTGTATGTAGTCTAATAAATTGTGATAAATAAAATAATTTATATTAAATTAGTTAATATAAATTACTTAAATTTTATTTGAGCTGGATGTGGTGGTGCATGCATGTAATTCTAGCACTTGGGAAGATGAGGCAGGAGGACTGCCATAAATTCAAGGCAGCTTGAACTATATGGCAAGACTGTCTCAAAAAACAAAACAAATTTTTTTCAATTTGAAAAGTTTATATCACTACTGTAGAGTTACAGCTTGATGTACTGTAGTTCATGTAAAATGTGAAATGCTCTACGTGACTGATAAATATTTTTGGTTTTGAGTCAGGGCTTTGCTGTGTAGTTCAGGCCAGCATTGAACATGGTATATAGCCCAGGCTTGCCTTGAACTCACAGCAATCCTCTGGTGTCAATCCCCCAGTGCTGGTGTTATAGACATGTGTCACCATGCCCAGAAATATGATTTTTTTTTGGTACCATGGATTGAACTCATAACCTCGAGCTTGCCAGGCAGCACTTATGCTGCTGAGCTAAATCCTCAGCCTGAGCTAAATGATTTTTAAAAAGTTCGTGACCTACCAGATTTGATACTGAGAAAAAAATCCCTCTATAATCAACTCAGATATCTGGTAATTTGCCAAGAGAAAAGTCACAGCCACTTCATAATGAATATGTCCCTTGCTGTTACCAAGGAAAAATTAAATAAACCCTCCCCAGCTTCACTTGCTTTTAGTTGACTTAAAAATCACCAAATTCGAAGAAGTGGGGCATGGTGTAGCTTGCCTGTAATCCCAGCACATGGGAGGCTGAGGCAGGAGGATTGCTGTGAGTTTGAGGCCAGCCTGGACTATAGTAAGTTTAAGACCAGCCTGAATTACTAAGCAAAACCCTGTCTCAAAATAATAATAATAATAATAACAAATAAAAATCACTAAATTTGGAGGTCACACTGTTGGGCAATACATTATTACTTTGCCACTGGCATTGCTGCAGAAAATGTCTTTGACGTGTGAGTCATGATGGTAACAGTCATCTATGCTATTTCCAGGAACATGAAACCTGCTTTTCCTGAAAATACTGACTATTCAGTTGGTCTTGCAGTTGCCTGCTGTGTGCTGGGAGCACCATTAAAACGCTTGACCTCTCTGTCCTCATATTGTATCTGTCTCCTTTGTTGCCTTAACCTTTGGGTCAGCTTCTACTCTGCATGTGGACATGTTGATCATTTGAGAAATATTCTGTCTGAAACTACTGCACAGCATTAACTTGACCTAGACTTGGCTAGCCTTCTTTCCTTCCCCTTCAAGGCTAATGACACCTAACAGCCTGCATGACAGAAAACACTACATCAGACCATAAAAGGAATAAAAACAAATGGCACTCAGGTGCCTGGAAGATCTCTGTCTAGTCCCAAATATGACAAATATTTCATCCCTGTATCAGCCCATCTGTCTTCCTCCCTAGAATATTAAAGTACTCCACCAGAGGTGAGGCTTATCCTCATTTTTAAACATGCAGTGTATGTACTGGCATGTATCAAAACTGTGCAGGCACCAGAACTGCCACTTCTGTGTGTCTGACCATCACTTTTCTTCTGCCTTAACTTTCTTAGCACAGTCCCTGCGCTCAGTCCCCAGAAAGTAGCCCAGGACCTTCTTCTGCTACTCTCCTTTTCCTCTGGTGAAAATGCCTTTGATAAAAGCCTGTCTGAGCCAAGCATAGAGGTGCATGCCTGAGATCCCAGCACTATGTGAGACTCAGGCAGGAGGACTGGAGGTTGGAGCCCAGACTGCACAATTTGGCAAGACTGTCTCAAAATAAAAAGTACAGTGATGCTGGGTATGGAATTTCAGTACTCTAGAGGCTGAGGCAGAAGGATTGCCACAAGTTTAAGGCCAACCTGGGTTACATAGTGAATTTGAGGCCGGCTTGAGGTACATAATGAGATCCTGTCTCAAAAAAAAAAAAAAAGTGGAGTGAAACTGGGGATATAGCTGAGTGTAGGGCTCTAGGTTCAATCCCTAGTGTCAAAATAAAACAAAACAAAAAGACTCCAGCTTTGTCTGTCTTCTGGCCTCTTACTGATTTCTTTCTCTAGGATCCTAAAGGGCCTGGGGTTTGCAAGAGATTTAGCTAACTACCTTTGTTCCTTTCTTTTTTTCTTTTCTGTTCTTTTCTTTTCTTTTTTTTTATTCTGAAGAGAATAAAACCAAATGGGACAAAACAAAATAGAGTCAGCCAAAACAAAAGGATGGACATAGTACATAACTTAAAAAACAAAATACAGGGTGATCAACAATGGTTACCATAATGTCTTTTGTTTCTTCAAAAGAATTACCCATATCATCAGGCATAATTTACTTGAACAAAACAGTATGGAACAAAACCAATAAAAACAAAACTTTGGAAACATTATAGGACTTCAAAAGAAGATGACAGTCAAACCAGAATGAGTATCACAGTGAATCTTATTGTCTTCACAGTAGTTGCCTCTACCTCCAGACTTGATACTATCAAACATAACAGATTCAAATAAAATCAGTCAAAACAAGATAGTGAAAGCAATACAGGGCTTCAAATCAAGTTAATAGGAAATAAAAAATGGTTACCATAGTATATCCCACTATCTTTGGAATAGCTGTCCATGCCATCAAATCTAGTACAAGTAGACAAACTGGAACAGAATAAAACCAAACTAAACAGAACAATGAAAACAATATGGGTATCAAATTATGATAATAGGTTAACAATGGCCACTGCCTTCCCTTTTTAGACAATTCCTCCCCTTTCACTTTCATAAGGCAAATTGTACATTTTGTATCCCACTAACTCCTTTAGTTTTAAATTAGGGAGGCAACCTGCTGTTTACCTAATGATTCTAAACCTTTTTATCCCTGAGCTTGATCTCAAGTTGTACCCATTTACCTACAAGAGCCTCAAGGTTTTCTTTCTTTATAGCTGAGTAGCTTTCCATTGTATAAAGTGTCATGGCTTTCTAACCAGATCTGCAGCTGATGGGCAAGCTACCCCCACTTTTTTTTCTGGTTCCCTGTCACACAGAGCATTATTTTCTTGTCTTTGACTTTCAGTCTATAAACCCTCTTTCAGGTTAATTGTATTTCTTACATAGAGCATCTTGATGGACCCTGTCCCATGATCCACTCTGCCTGTGTTTCTTTTTATTGGTGAATCAAGGCCATCCATATTAGTGATTATGGCCAACCTTCTCTGCCTCATCTCTGACATGTTATTTTTCTGCCATTGCTTGTCCACTTTTCCCCCTCATTCCACTGTCTGCCCCATTCAGTGTATCCTCTGCTGCTGTTCCTGAAACCATGGTCTTTTTTTTCTCTCTCTAGAATGTCCTTCAGTATTTTTTGTCAGATTGGATCAGTGGTCATGAACTCCTTCAGTTCCTCTTTGTCATGGAAGCATCTTGTTTCTCCATTAATTTTGAGAGACAGTTTTCCAGGGTACATCAATCTGGGTTGGAGGTTATTTTCTTTCAGGACTTGGAATACTTCACTCCAAACTTTTCTTGATTTGATGGCTTATGTTGAGAAGTCTGTCGTGATTCTGGTGGGTTTTCCTTTATAGGTGATCTGTTTCTTTTCTCTGACAGCTTTTAATATGCTGTTCTTGTGTTGCATTTCTGGGATCCTGATTATTATATGTCTAGGTGTAGATCTATTTTGGTTTTAGCTGACTGGAGTTCTGTATGCCTCATTTATCTGAATATCATTTCCTTTTCCTATGCTTGGGAAGTTATCTTCAATTATTTCTATAAATAGTCTTTGTATTTCATTTGTGTTTACCCCTGCTTCTTCACTCACATTTTTTATTCTCAAATTATAGTTCCTCTTGTCATATTCTAGCCTTTCTATTGTTACTTCCTGGTTCCTTGTTTTTTTTAAGAGATCTTCCCTTTTGTGATTGCGGGTTGCAAACATGTCTTCAAGGTTTGATAGTCTATCTTTAGTTTCTAACAGTTTTGCCAGCTTTCAAGAGAATTTTTAATTTCCAGGAAATCTCTTTGATTCTGTTTCATGTATTCTAAATTTTTAAAATACTCTTCATTGAAGGTTTCTCTCCTTTTTATGTGCTCCTGTATTCTTCCTTGTGTCTTCTTTAGAGGTTCTTAGCAATTCTTTTATTATGTTTCTCACATCTTTTACCTGTAATAGTATTTCTGTTCTAAGTTCTTTTATAGCTTCATGGAGTTGTTTCTTTATTTCAGTTGCTGTTGCTTCAGAAACTGCAGGTGTGCGACTACTGATCTCTTCCATGTTTACATCTCCTGGGCCAGTACTTCTTGGGTTGGAGGCCAGAGACTGCCTTTTGCTTCTTCCTCTTGTCATGTTCCTGGTTTCTTCCAGACAAGTAGATAGTGGGGTCCCCGGCACTTCTGTTAGCCAGTGCAGTTCTCTGGTCCGCTGCTCCCCTCTACCAATGCATCTCCCTGCCGAGGCTTTTGGGCTTGCTAGCCACCAGCTTCACTGTGCCCGTGCATCTCCAGGTTCTAACAGCTTCTCTCACACAGTGGGACTGACTCCACTGAAAGTGCTGCCAGCTACTGCCTTCTTCTGTTTAAGTTTTTCTTTTTTGTAATTCTCTCTGTGGGCTTCAGTTCTTACTTTAGTTTCTTCCTGGGTTGAGGGGATCCACTTCTTTCCTTCTTTGCTTCTCCAGAATGCTATATTCCAGCATCTGGACTGTTTCTCTCAAAGAGGCTTTTTACTTTGCTGCTTACTGTTCTGCCATTTTCCCGGACTCCACTCCTCTCCTCTCCTCTCCTCTCCTCTCCTCTCCTCTCCTCTCCTCTTCTCTCCTCTCGTCTCCTCTCCTCCCCCCTCTTCCTTTTCTTTTCTTTTCTTTTCTTTTCTTTTCTTTTCTTTTCTTTTCTTTTCTTTCTTTCTTTCTTTCTTTCTTTCTTTCTTTCTTTCTTTCCTTTTATTTCTTTTCTCTCTCTTTCTTTTCTTTTGTTTCTTTCTTTTGGATAGGGTCTTACTCTGTAGCCAAGGCTGGCCTTGAACTCACAGAAGTCCTTCTGAGTGCTGGGATCTCAAGCACATGCCACAACAGGCCCAGTTTAACTCTTAAAAACAGTTACAACAATCCCACTGGGTATGGCCTGTATTCACAGCAGTGGGGAGACTGAGGCTGGAAGATTGTGTGTTCAAGATCAACCTGGACTACATAGGGAAACCCTGTCTCACAAAACCAAAAACAAAGTTCAGGCATGGTGGTACATACCTGAGGCTGAGAAAGGATTGCCAAGAGTTCAAAGCAAGCTGAGCTGTAAAGCAAAAGAAAAGCTAAAACAAAATTTACTGAGATAGGATTATAAATTATAAAATTCATCAGTTTAAAATTCAATGATTTTTTAGTAATTTTATCCAGTTATACAATCATCTGCACAATCTAATTTTAAACCGAGGAAGATTAGGGTGTGGCAAACTAAATGGGCATGACCTGTTAATTAAAAAAATCCCAAAACTCTGCATGGGGAGCCAGTCAGAGAGTGCTATCTTTAGTTCTTCTCAAGAATGCTAGCAGGTTTTTGACAGGATGGCCTAGGTCTCAAGTCATCCTGAGGAGTGGGACACAAAAGACTGCTTCTGTTTTCATCATGACACCACGCTCTCTCCTTCCTGGTGGTCAGCTCTCATCCTGCGGAGTGTACTTATTTTCCTACATTTAGTTGGCTCAGACTTGCTCTGCAGGACATGCATTTTTCCTGTTCTTAATGAATGTAAAAGTTGGCTCTCTTTTGATATCGTCTTGACCAATTCTTTGCTTAGAACAGAAAGAAATTAAAAACTACTTTTAGAGGGAGACTCCAGCACCCACTAAAGCCCAGTAACGAGCCTTTTTCTGTCACCCCAATAAAATCTTTCATGTCTGTTTATAATACATGTGGATTAAGGTCCCAGCCCCAGAAATACTAATGTGCTTTATGGCCTTTCTCACACAAAGGAGACCACATGATATGCTATCTTGTGTCTGGATTCTTTCACCCAGCATAATGTTTTGAAAGTTTATTACATTTCTCATGGCCTCACTTTCAGAAACATTGATGTCTGAGTGTCTACCCTAAGAGTCTATCAGAGTGCATGGTGCTATCAGAGAAGATGGCAATTTCCTAATTTAAGCCATGTTTGATATATTTGTCTGGAAATTTTAAAACATACTGCTGGAATAGGAAGAGCAGAGCATTTAGTGGAGTGTATGACCAGATATAAGTAAACACTACTGGAGATGGGATGAACTGGGAATCCTGGTGCCTAGAAAGACACATGTGTTATTTCTAGAAATGTGAGGGTTTTCTGAAAATTTTTTAGCATGTGTGAAAGTGTTCAAATACACAGAATTAGAAAGAATAATGCAACATATCACCATGATAACCCATCATCCTGATTAAACAGCAAGATTTGGCCACATTTGTTTTATATATTTTTCCTTCCTCCCTTTTGCTATTTTAAAATCAATTCCAGCCAGGCATGTGGCATACCTTATAATTTCAGCATTTGGGAAGCTGAGGCAAGAGAGTCTTTGTGAGTCTGAGGACAACTTGGGCTACATAATGACTTCCAAGTGTGAATTAAATAATGAGATCCTGTCTCTCAAAACAGCAACAACAACATTCAAAAATAAACACCATATGTCGACTCAACCCCTGGGCTCGCTTCTTCATGGTTTGGCTTCACCAGGCAGAAGAGAAAGGCTCTGCTCATGATGAGGTATACACATGTCCCGGGGGCCAGATCTGGAAGCTCCATTTCACACTTGAAATTCTGAGCCTCGCCTCACTCTGCTTGCTCTTCCCCACAGTCTGGGAGAGACTATATGTGGTAAGTCCAGAGGAAAGAGGCTGGGAAGGCAGCATTGCGGCACAGAAAGTGGAGACCAATGGAGATTTCTCAACATCTGAACACTGGCTTTATTTGTTAAATCTAGATCTCATTTTTTGCTTTTCTTTTTTCTGGGTAGAATAAACTCAAGTGCATTTTGCAGTGCAGGCTCCAAGGGTATTATTTTTAATAATAGGAGAATGTGTCACATAGAAAATGGCAAAACTAGTCAGTGGCAGTGCTGGGATCAGAACCAGGCACACTGGCTTCAGAATCCATGGGGATGCATCCTAATAGCCGCTGAATATAGAGAAACTTCAGTTTACAGAGCATTTAAAATCAGGGAATATATTTAACAGGCAATGATCCCACAGCAGTCATGAGGGCCTGACTTCATGGGCAGCTGTGATTTAAAATATTCTGTCCACACAAGGGCACTTAAGTTTGTTAGGTCAAGTGCAACCTAAACTGAAATGTGCCTGGCTCAGATCCCATTGCTAAATGGACTGGCATATATGACCTTGACTCTGTTTGTTTAGTGATTCATTTGAAGCTTTGAATCTTGATTTGTGTCTCGCCCTTTATTTGAGAAGAAATTCAGTTTGTCACTGGGAAAAGCCAGCAACTTCCCAAGATGCAACAGGTCTGTAAATAGCATCTGTAAATAGAAAGTTTTCACTGTCAAGTTGTCTCCTTATGGAATCAGGGATAAAGATTAGTAGAAATTAATTCTTTTTTTTACTTAAGTGTTCATTGAGCAGCAATATTCTTTTGATCTCTTAAGCAATTTTGATAAACAGAACAGAACAAAGCACCATGAAGGGTTCAAATTAAGAATCTGAGACTTTGTTTTCCAAAAAGACATCCTTTTGTAGTATGTGACTTCAAAAGTTTTACTGCAGTATTTAGTATTGTCTTATTATATGTTTATCTTAAAATTCATATTTTTTCCCAGTAACAAATTTCTCATTTTATTATATCAAGAAGAATTTAAATGACAGATGAAACTATGGTTTCTTGAAAATGGTCTAGGCACATTGATTTTGGCCTAAGGCTTGCTCTTAAAACTCTTTTAATCAATTTCTTTGAGGAGTAATTTAAAAAATGAGAAGGTTTAACATGTTCTTATTCATGTGACATGTTTTTTGATTCTTAAGGACTGAATTTTAGCATTCGATTTTTTATTATTTCCATAAAAATCACCGATCAAATGCCTTATTCTGTAAAATGAAAACCCATTTTCAAATAACCTCATAGTATTTCAATCAAATTAAAACTGAAAGTATTCATTAAGTGTGACCATTGGGTAAGGATATTAAAAAGCTTCTCTCATTACTCTCATGTCTGCTCACCATAATATAAATTGACCAGGCTCTTTTAAAGGACAATCTGGCAGTACTCCAAAAATGATTTATCTGTTAAAGCCTCTTGAGCCAGTGATCCCACTTCTGAGAACTGGGGTAAGGAAGTAATCTGAAATATGAGAGACTTATGCTCATGAAGATGTCCATTGCGACATTTTTATACTAATTAAAATTGGGAGAAAGATAAATGCTAAAAGTAGGAAACGTCTTAATTTTTAGTCATAACATTCCAAAACAGGAAGGCACTTTTATGTTCAAAACAGGGGGGTGGTGTACAGAAGGCCCCTAACATCTTAATGCATTTTAGATATTAAAACCAGGCCAGGCACAAAGGGCCTTTCTAAGCAATGCTTTACCAGGGCTGATTCTGTTATTTCAGCTGCTTAAAAGTAAACTACAGTGATGTTTTCTTTGTACGTTTGTGACTAATTCTGTTGCATATAGAAGATACCCAACAGATATGGGTTTATATGATGTAAAGACTTATTGTGTGAAAGACAGTATTTTAACATATCATTGGACTATTTACAATAATTGGACTATTTACAATAATTAAGCCAAATTAAAGAGTTTTACCAAAAGAGTTTCCTCATTAGAGCTGACACTGGTTTTCTCCTTTTGTTTCCTTGTTGCTTTTCACTAGTACAAAATTTTCCATTATACTTGCATGTTCTCATTTTCTGATCATTCTCTGACAGGAGGAGAGACTCCTGCCCCACATTTTCATGAAGTGGGGGATTTGTACCTGTTATCTTTCCACTGATCTTAGCCAAAGCAGGCAGTCTGCAGTATCTCAGGTTCAGACATCACACAAGAGCGTGTTATTACTAGGACTGTGATTATTGGAGCATTCCTATACTCACTACTAAGTCAAGACTTTTTAAAAATGTGTTTTTGAGACAACTTCTCATTTGCCTAGTGGATCAGTCAGTGCTTACTAGAGAAACAGATTTAATGCAAGATATACAATTACATAAGAATTCACAAGATTGCTTCATACTGGCTGCCCGCAGTCAGGTGTGGAAAAGTGCAGAAAGGATCCAGCTGAAGGTCTGCACCTTGCTCTAGAGTTCTGCACAAGTGCACATCAGGGTCTGCGTTGGAAGCCAGGAAACAATGTCCGGAGTGAAAGCAAAGACTGGAGTTCCCCTGAGAAAACAGAAGCCAGCCTTCTTTGTTTCTCTTTTATTCACTCAGGTGGCAGGAGGCAGTCTACTGGTTGGTGCCACTCACACTGGGGCAGGGAGTCATCTCTCATCACCAAATCCCTTTACCCACACCCAGAGCTATGCTGATCCAGCTCAGTGGGGTGTTTCAGTCTCAAACTGATAGTCAACTATAACACCTAGCATATTTTAGGTGCACATTTGTTTATCCCTTATATTGATGAACAGTCATAATATTGTGCCTTGCAGGCCACTACTGTAGAAAATAGTTAGCTAGTGAGTAAGGCATTAGCTAACTAAATATGTGTTCATCACATATTGATGAACAGTCACATGGTCTAGGACCATTCCTGATTTTTTTAGATCGCAAATTCCAAGCTCTTGTGCATGTGTATGTATGTGTCTGCATATGGATATGAGTACGTGTTATATGGATTACATGGGCCTTGCAGGCCACTACTGCAGAAAATAGTTTAGTAAGGCACCTAGCTAATGGGCAGGCCTAAGACAGAGTAGGGCAACCAGCCATGCTGATAAAAATTGAGAATAGACAGTGAACTAGGACTTTGGACAATGACTGGATTACTCACTCCATACTAAGAGGAGGTACAGCCACTCCCTACTAAATTCCTGAATTTTGAGGAAATTATAATGCTGATTAATAAAGTTCCTTCTGAGATCCCAGTTTCCTGTAAACTCTACATGTTGAAGAACTGGGTTAAATGAGTCCCAATTGGTCATTGTAAATCCACAGAGCCGCCTGTGATAGGTGACCAGTGACCAATTGAGCAGTTCTTGTCCTCTGTTTCTAATTAGCTCTATATCTGGGTGACATGCAGTCACCCTGTTGTAGCTTGGCATAACTGATACCATCTTGAGCCCTTCATTTAACTAGTGCCCTGTATTTGACCCAGGAAAATGGAAAATTACTCAGGGTATAAGATCCATGAGAAAAGCAGAATGAGCTGGACTCACGAGAAGAAAATTAACCTGCTAAACAAAAGAAGCAGGACACAGGTGTCAACCAAAAATTAGTGTAAGATTCTAGCCAAATTTGTTTCCAATAGGATGTCTTTTTGTGGTTCTCTGTTTAAAAGCTTTGTAATTTTCCAGTTCAGGGCCACTCAGTGAGACTTTGAAACAGATCCACACAAGTGGTCACTGAGCTCAGCTAATTAAATTCCAAATTTATCAATTTGGCTGCTTGGATTCCTATTTTGTTTACAAACTCACCTCAACCCCATTTGGGACCCCTTTTGGAAATCCAGGAGCAAGTCTCCTCCTTATTTCCAATAAAAATTCTCTGAACCTTTTGATTTCGTTCTCAACTTCATGTTCAGTGTTTATGGAATCACAAGCCTAGTAAACATTATGTCACTATTCTATTGAATCTAATTATTTTGGAGCTCCATGGGTTAAGTGCAAGTTTGAGTTGTCTATTTTAGGATTGCGCTTCTATGGATCAGGTCAGACAGACTCACATTACTGATTAGCTGTAGTCCTATGCAACTGTACTTCAGAAACCTGGCTGAAGTGACTCAGAGATGTACTAATTATATCTGAAATTTTAGGAACAATTTTTGGCACTTTAAGAAGTCATTAATATGAGGAAGACATGGGCCAAAGAGAGACTCAAGCCTAGAAACAAGCCAGATGCAGTGGCCCATACCTGTAATCCCAGCATTTGGGAGTCTGAGGCAGGAGGTTTGCTGTGAGTTGAAGGCCAGCCTGAACTGCATAGTGAGACCTTGCTCAAAAGAACAAAGAGGAGGGAGGGAAAGACTAGAAACAAAAGAACAACAAAAACAAAAGCAATCTGTGTGTTGATCAAATTCATCTGGCTGAAATTTATCTAGAAACACCGAGAAACAACTATATGCTAGACTCTGCTCTAGGCACTGAAAGCTCAGCACTGAATAGAAGAGTGAAAGTTCCTGTCTCCGTGAAATTCATATTAGCAGGAAGAGGCATGTGAGGAATTGTGGTTATCTCACCATTTTTTCTTTTCAAGCCATGTTATAACTAGGGGTTGTGCAGAGAACAATTGGAATCAGGACACAGGATTTATAATATTAATTTATGATGGTCACCCAGAGTAAAACACAAGAAAGTGCAGGAAATCTGTCCACAACACTAAAGACACAGAATATTCAGCCATGGGCCTGGATCCCACAGCAATGTCCTGCTTGAGTCCAGATGAAAAACCTAGAGCCCATGGCAATGCCTCCCACGAATCCAGCTGGTGGTCTACAGCCCAAGAGAAGGACTCACGCCAGTCTGTTTCACAGATCCATGCTGGGAAGGCCCAAAGGTTAGTGGTGGAAGCCAGAAAGTCTATGCCAGTGGGTGGTGATGACACTGTGCTGGTAGGTTGAGCTACACTGGAGCCGAGAAGTCATGCTCAAAATAAGAACCAGGGCTGTCCTGAAAAGCACTACCTTAGTGACATGAAAAGCCATCCTTAGCGACATGGAGGTCCTGAGCTCCTCCGATGATAAGAATAGTGGAGTACATGCCAGAAAGCCAGAATGACAAGTTTCTCCTGGAGATTAAACAGCACACTTCTTCCCCTCCGGAGCCAGGAAGCAATGCTTGATGTAAGCACCAGAGCTCCCCCAAAGTGAACCACAGCCACTCTCACCAACAAGGTCCCGAGCTCCTCTGATGACTATGGTTGAACTCACACTGGGGAAGCTAGTCATGATGAGCTCCCCCAGGAGAACCATTGGTTCAAACAGCAACACTTAGAGAAACCCACAATGCCTTGCTCTTCTCCACTTATTTATGCTGGCACCTTTCCTCAGGTGGACCATCTATTATCAGCACCGTGCTGATTTAATTCAGCTGGTGTTAAGTTGACCACCAGTTTTTAATCCACAACAAGCTGCCTTGCAGCCATGAGATGAACCCGTGGTAGAACATTAATGTTCCACTATGTAAGCTACGTGCAAAACTCAGCACTTATCACTAGGTAATAAAATTACTTGTCATGTCTTAAAGAATACCATTTCTTCCCCCATCCCAGTAGACTGTCACAAATCCCTTCCCAGTACAAACATATATATTTTACTGAAATCCCCTCAGCCACTAACATTAGTCAATCTTTATGTATATGTTAACGTTACCTGAAAGACTGTTTCTAGCAACACCTCATGCACTGAACCTGTCAAACAAAAACATGATGTCAGTCTTCAAACAGCAAATAGCTGTCCCTACAATGGAGAGGGATGGACGACAGAGCTGCCATGACCTGATGAAAGTATTCCTGGATGACATTTCCAGGCTTTCTCCTCATGAGACTATGGAATATGAAAATCTCAGCCTTTTGCCCGGATGGTGTACGCCTTTCTAGGAAGCATGAGCTGCTCTCTTGCAGCATATCAGTACACTCTTAACACCTCTAGGTTCCTTGATTCCTGGTAAATTCTTTTTACCGCCCATGGCACCAGCCTTTCACACACTGCACCTCCAAGGGCAACAGACAAGAAATAAACGAGGACAACACAGGTAAGTTAGGTGGTAAGTGAAGGAGGAAAAAACAAAGGCAGGAAATGGGAGAGCTAGGAGTTACAACTTTTATTTGTTTATTTGTTGTTCATAATGGTGTGAGACTCTCAAGTGATCCTCCTGCCTCAGCTGCCAGAGACACTGCGATCACAGGTAAGTACCACCACATCCTATTAGGAGTCCCAGCTTTAAGCAGAAGGTCAGGCCTGTTCTCCTGAGGGAACGATTAGTAAAGAGGTGACGTAGTCAGATGAGGCTGGGGGCCAAGCATTCAGGCAGGAGAACCTCAAGGCCAAAGGAAGGAACTCTGAACTTCCCCTGTGTTTGGGAGGAGCAGAGACCCTGGGAAGTCACAGTGTATGGAAGGAAGTGAAGGAAGATGAGGTGGGAAAAGGGCAAAGGTCAGATCATGCAGGGTTTTGAAGGTCAGTGACAGATGTGCCTTCTGAGCGAGACAGTCACTAGAGGGTTTTGAACATGAGAGTGTCAGGAGCCCTTCAAAATGATCATTCCCAAGCATGGAACAGTGTTTTACCCAGAGAATGATGTTCCAGAGCAAAGGCTTTTAGAAAACTGAAAAGTTTCCTCGAGCTTTGTACTCTTTCAGGCATGTATTTGTTAGCAGAATGCTTCGAGAATAATTATAAATGTAGTATTATAAGTCATCTCAGCAATTTGTACAGAATAAGAATATGGAGTTATGGAATAGGTCTGTGCTTTCTTTTTCTTTTTGGGGGGTGGGTATGGGGAATTAAACTCAGTACCCTGAGATTACCAGGCCGCTGCTTATGCCACTGAGCTATAGCCACAGCCCAGGTCTGTGCTTTCAACATGACATGCTTATGCTTTTGCTTTTGCTTTTTGTTTTTTTTTGAGGCGGAGTCTTGCTATGTATTCCAAACTGACCTTCAACTCACTGTGTAGCTCAGATTGGCCTTGAACTTTGGTGACTTCCTGCCTCAGCTGGGACTACTAGGATGTATCATCATGCCTAGTATACACTTCTAACAAAGACATAATTAATGAGAGTTTATGAAAATAATTCTTTTTTTTGGTCCTTTTGAGATAGGGTCTCACTATGCAGTTTAGGCTGGTGTTGAGCTTACTTTGTAGCCCAGGTTAGTCTCAAACTCACAATGATCCTCCTGCCTCAGCTTCCTGAGTGCTGGGATAAGAGACATGCATTACCATGCCCAGCAATTGAGAACAATTCTTAAACAACAAAAGAAAAGAAAAGAAAAGAAAAAGAAAAGGAAAGAGAAAAGAATTCTTCAGAGAGGACTGAGGCAGGAGATTAGAGTATGGCCAGCTGGCCAGGTAAGTAGGTGTGACTTGTCAGTCACATAGATCTAGGACACATTTTCAGAAAAAAAAAAAAAAAAAACCCTCCCTAAAAAACAAAACAAAACAACCCCAAAAGTTCCCAATCTCTGCACCTAGGACCAATCTGAAAATGCTATATTCAATTCTTCTGGCACCAGATCAAATAGGTTTTTTTTTTTTTTAATACTATCAGAAAGAGTGATGTTTATTTGTTTGTTTTTTGCCTTTTTGAGACAGGATTCACTATGCAGTTCAGGCTGGCCTTGAGCTCACTTTGTAGCCCAGGCAGGTCTTGAACTTGCAATGATCCTCCTGCCTCAGCCTCCCGAGTGCTGGGATCATAGGTGTGTGCCACCACGCCAGGCTTACATACTATTTTTTAAAATGCTGTATCTAAATGTAAGGAAAATAGTAACTGTATAATATGACAAAGTTAATATTGATTAGAAAGCCCAATTATTTCTACAATTTGTTCTAATATTTCCCAAGATAGCTATTTGTCAGCAGGTGGAGCTTCCTATTTAATTGGCATGATTGAGTAATTAGATGTATCCTCAAAGCAGCAATAAAATAAAATTCTCATGTTTCAGCAATGTGGTTGAGGTTTATGTTCTGTTTTGATTTACCCCTGGGTTTATCCAACCAAAGCCAGGGAGCCTCCAGTTTTACCTGGCAATAATTTTTAATTTAAAATATTTGGCAGGGCCAGGGATGTAGCTCAGTGGCACAGTGCTTCCCTGGCAAGTTTGAGACACTCGGTTTGATTTCCAGTACAAAAAAAAAAAAAAAAAAAATTGCTAATAGTGTGATGGTATAATTTCCTTTATCATAAGAAGAATAGCAACTGGCTGTGGTGGTTCATTCCTGCAATTCTAGCACTCAGAGGGGTAAGGCAGAAGGATTGCTATGAGTTAAGACCAGCCTGGATTACAGAATGAGACCTTTTCTCAAAAAACAAACAAACCAACTAACCTGCCCAGAAATGATGGAAAAATCCCTGAGTTTGGCCGGACTGTAATAGCTTGTCTGTTGCTCTTCCTAAATCCTTCAGCAGCTCACTGTCTCCTTCCCAGACCCGTGAGGAGTCTTCTGACAGCCTTCTCTCTCTCTCTCTCTTCCCCCACAGGTCTTTTTCTCAGGTGAGTGGATCTTTTAGAAGAGAAATTTGCATTTTATCAGATTGTAAACAAGTCTCTCTGGCTCTCAAGTCGTTTTGGGGGCAATGAAGATGGAAGTTAATGAAACTGCAGGCAGCTATTACTATGTGACTTTTTAGTCTTATTGACCCACAATAGTGACCGGTTATAGGTGTAGCTAAAGACTGTCAGCAGGGTGTAGAACTTGGCACCCCTTTGTATATTCAGTCTAAATTATTATTAATATTTTATGCAATTTATTGGTCATATTTTCTTGCTACATATTTAAGGCTAAGTTTAAGTGAGACCTGTATTAATTAGAATTTTTTTTTTGTACCGGGGATTGAACTCACAACCTCGCATAATCAGGCAGGTGCCTACACTTCTGAGCTAAATTCTCAGCCCTATTAATTAGAATTGAACTTATGTTAAATATTATGGTCATTTAAGGCTTCCCAGGGTTTACCTTTCGAACCATGTACAGAGCCTTTTATCTCTCCTACCAATGTCTTCGGCCAGGATAAGTTATGGTTTTACTTGATCATATGGCTTCCTGTGGAAGCACGGGAGACTTATAGTGTCTTTCTTTTTCTTTCTTTTTTCCTTTTCTTTTTTTTTAGACAAGTCTTGCTATGTAGCTCAAGCTGGCTTTAAACTTGCTTTGTAGCCCAGGCTGACCTTGAACTCACTGTGATCCTCC
The DNA here is from genome assembly GCA_004027455.1 of Hydrochoerus hydrochaeris. Lineage (NCBI taxonomy): Eukaryota > Metazoa > Chordata > Mammalia > Rodentia > Hydrochaeridae > Hydrochoerus > Hydrochoerus hydrochaeris. The sequence continues at coordinate 33,382 of PVLA01009152.1, forward strand.
TGCTTCAGCTTCCAAATTATTGGGAGTATAGGCTTGTCCCACCATGCCCAGCCTCTCTTTCTTTAGTGACCCTCCTTTGGGCACAATTTACTCTGGATGACACCTGTTCTCTGAGGTCTAACAATGTCACTGGTCAGGTGGTTGGGTGACTCACCAGAGTTGTTGGTTCACATGGAGAAGTTCCCTCCTGTCCTTGTTGACTTTGGATGACCAGAACCAAAATATTGGCTGCTTCCTTAGCCCAGTTATATATTAAGCTTTGGTCTCAGAGCCTTAGTTGTTGAACACTGAGAAGATCAGTGCCAATAGTACTGAAATGAGAGCAACCATGATTGCCTTAGAATTAAAATTTTATAGAATAGTTCCAGATAACAGTTTAAAGTTTTTACAGGGAGAGTTTGAAACACAATGCTTTAGCACAAAAATTATGTTGACACTATTAGATGAGAACTATAGTTCTCCCCAAAGTATATCTAAATCTTTATTTTAATCTAGAATACCTTATCACAGAGAAAAGCTGTAGATTGCTAGATGAGATATTTATTTACCATCTCTCTTTATTACAAAACAAGTTTGAAGTGTTGTCCTTTTGTAACAGAGCTGAGTTTATACAGTATGGCCTGCAGAAGTTAGGACCAGTGAAACAAAAGCCTGTACATAAGGCACTGAGGGCATCTGGGGGCATTTACCCCAATTTTTAAAAAGTAGGTATAACTGGAGCATTTTATTATAAATGGTATTTTCTCCTATTGGTTAAGTCTTGCCATCTTCCAGTAGATACCCTACACATACCTGTATGTTGAAAAAAATCAACAGCTTTTTGAATGACTGAGGATAAAATTTCTCCCAGTTGTTGAGGATACACCCCAGAGGTGAGTCTGTAGAAGGGAAGCTAATGAAATTGCCTATCTGAAATGCTCACATGAAGAAGGTGGAAGCATAAGAGTATCCCTGTCAGGACTGCCTGAGAACCTCCTTTCCCAGCCTCTATGCTCACAGTAGCAATAGAGGAAGACTAACTTCCTGGATTTTTCCTAGGGAATACAAAAATATCTTAAGAAGTGTACCTAGCCAGTAGAAGTGACTCAGGAAATAAACATTAACCATTTCTGTGCTGAGGTCTATGCTCCATGTACATTGTAATGTGAGTTGACCCAGGAAGAGAAATCTTGCCTGTGTGTTGGGCAGGTGGTTCTCTGCTGAATATCTTTTTTAGCTCAGCCCGAAGAAAAGCTAATGAGCCTTTTACCTAAGGAAAGGGAACCTATGAATATCTTCCTGGGAGTCAACTGGGCACTTGGAACATTGGGGGACCAGGAAGGCACACGAGGTGGCCTAGAATCTTAACGCGTTCTTTCACCACCCAAACTATCAGTGTGTGTTTGAAGAGGAAAAGGTCAGCCATAAGCTCTTAAAGAAAAGTCCAGATCTATAGCTTGACTTTTAATAGAGGCTTACAAGAGGGCTCCCACAGTGTTTCAGGTCACTCTGAGCAGAGGAATCCAGGAGATCACCAAGAGGGTTTTATTTCTTATCTCACAATGACAGATAAGTGAAGATTTCTCTACTGGTTACTCAATCAGGATGTCGAAACAGCGTCCACTGAGGAGCCTTTGGGTGCCTGCTGAGGAGCTGTCCCTGCCATGGCCTCTCAATTGCCCACTCAGCTTTCACTGGTTACATGGAGCCAGAGATCTGTCTCTGGAAAGAAATCTAGCTCCTTGTGTGATCAGCATTCCTACTGGCTTGGCCAGGAGGTGCTGAGGAAAGTGTTCTCTCCCTTAAGAAGCTGCTCTAGGAGTGTTTAGCTAGCCGGCAGTGTACCCACCATTTCTTAGTGTTCTGTAGGGACAGGCAGAGATCATGTGCATGTACGTTCAGCCATCCTGCCACTCTCACCTGTCCATAGAGAACATGATGCCCCACATTGGATGCCAAAGATGTAACCAACCAGCTCCCTATGGCTCTCCCATCCTTGTGTTGGGGCAGTGAAGACTGAAGTCGAGAAAAAAAGCAAGCAGTAAGTGATGTGAAACAGCCAAATGCATGCTTATGAGAAAGAATAAAAAGAAGAGCTCCTGGCTAGTGCAGGAGGGGTTCCATAAGGTGGACACCCTAGAGGTGTAAGTCTATTAGCTTTTTATACCGTTTTTGGTGTCAGTGTGTGTGTCAGAAAAAGCTGCTTCAGTTCTTTTCACTTACTTCAAAGCTTCCCCCATTTGTTGAGGGACTTCTTAGTCTCTGACAGTCAGTTTGCTTAAGTTAGTTTTTTGGGCCTTCTTGTATTTTAGCTGACTTAAATCCCAACTTTAATTTACTTTAGGTTAACTATTCAGGACTGTGCCCTATCTGCCTAACTTCCTCTAACTCCTTGCTTCTAGACAGTGACACATTCCCTTAAAAATAACACAAAACTCTACTACAGTGGCTTAACTAAATAGGAGTTTGTCTCATGCATTACAAAGTATAAGATTAGGCACAACGGCTTCGGTTGCTTCCAGAGTTCCAGTCTCCTCCCACCGTTCTACCTGATGTGTATACTCTCATCCTAGTTGCTACATAAATGTGACATTGGTGCCATGATTTCAGGCCTTACTTGTACAGCTCAGGTAGGAAAAAAGAAGAGGGTGTAGAGGGCAAGAGTCTTGGGAAGACTTTGTCTTTCACCTTTTTCTGTGAAAGGAAGGCCTTCGAAGGCTCTCCTAAATAGTTACATATGAAGATGAAAAATGGTACCTTGGCCATTGTCGATTACAGTGTAAAGTCCTTATCCCCTTTTATTCTGTCATATGATATTGTAGGATGACTTCTTACCTAACTTTGGGAATTTGTGGACTTATGCTAACCTTTCCTTATGAACCAATACTATGTGTAGATACACAGAAAGAAGTTTGTTTTAAGGGACTAAGGGCTATAGATCAGTGGTTGCGTGTGTGCTTAGGCCCTGGGTTCAGTCTCTGCACAGACAGATAGGTAGGCAGGCAGGCAGATAGACACACACACACACACACACAAAATCCCACCAATTTAAATTTAAATGATAATCTTATCTAAAAACATTCCCACAGAAACATCCAAAATAGTGTTTGATCATGTATCTGAGCACCCTGGTCTAGCCCCCAAAAGGATAGAGAAGTGGCCAGAAAAATGATAGGGAATTTACAATGTGTAGTGTCATATGAATAAAAAGTGTAGGAATTAAGAAAGCCAGAATGGTCCCTAGGGGTAAATAGTGAGATAAAAGTCAGATTGAGGCAGGAGTTTAGGGTGTGACCAGCTAGTTGGAGAAGGGGCCATGACCTGTCAATCATAGAGATCCAGGACATGCACAGAATAATAGTTATGAGCCCTGACACCAATTAAAAGTGCTATCTTCAGTTCATTTCACAAGCATACAGGCCAGTTGCTTCTAGGACAGCCTAGACCTGACATCAACCTGAGGAGCAGGAAAAACAAAAGCTGGCTGCCATTAAGCCAGTAGCCATGTAACCTCTTTTAGTGGTCGACTGTACACTTGGCAGTGTGAATTTCTTGTTCCCACTTTTAATTGGCCCACACTCATTCTGTACAGTATATTTCTCTTCCTACCTTTAACACCTTTAATAAATGTAAAACCTTATTTTATTTATTTATTTTTGCTTGTCTTGACCAGGACAAGAACCTAGAGAGCATTTTCAAGAAGACCCCAGAACCCCAGTAATCAGTTGAAACCAGGAGTTTTCCTTTAAATCTATGAACATGGAAGTTGCTGGAGGATTTAGAAAAGTATGTGGTGGGGAATCCAGATTGCAGGAGCTGGAAATATGTGTGTGTGTGTGTGTAAGTGGAGTCACCCAATAAGGACATTCTTTTAAGTCATTCTACTTTGCAGTTAAATTTCTCAGAAAATCTGGAGTGAAGCTGTTCCCTCCTTGTTGCTATCTATGCTCAGGCATTTAGTGATTTCATCCAGTCTGGTGTCTGTAAGGGTCATTGCTGTGTTAGAGCCTGATGTGCATCTGTTTATCTGAAGCCTCTTTCTTAAACTTTATACTTTGCTGCGCAGCTTCCTGGCTCTTATCTCCATCTGAAAGACGAATGGAGCCTTCTCCTCAGTAACACATCCAATCTTTCTGGTTGATCAGGTCAAAATTTGGAGTTTGCCTCATGTTCCTTGTGCTAAATCCTGTAGGTTCTACCTTTAAAATATATCCCAGACCTGACCATGTCTTACCTGTGCTCTGCCACCATTATGACGTCTCACCAGATCTACTGCCATGGGACTCCCTGCCTCAACTGTTGCTGCCCCTGGTCTCTTTCCAACATAGAGGCCCAAGCAAACCCTTTTTTATTTTATTTTTTTTATTTTAAAGAGAGAAAACAACCCACTAAATTTCAAAACATGATAATTAGACGGTAACAATGGTTAATACATTGTGTATTGTTATCTTCAAATCAGTTACTCACAGTACAAGGTATCTGCATTTAATTGTCCAAACAATACTAGCACAAACCTTTTTCTTCAGTGAAATCAGTGGTATAACTATCTTAATTGTCTTTTTCTTTTAACTTCTCACACTAGGGAGACAATATGACCTTTACACATGTGAGTCTGATTTATTTCACTTACAAGTATGGTCTCAAGTTGCATCCATTTACCTGTAGAAGTGTCAAGTTTATCCTTCCTTATGGCTGGGTAGCACCCCATTGTATAAAAATAACATATCCATATCCTTTTTATCCATTCCTTGGTCAATGGGCATTTAGGTTGTTTCTAAGATTTAGATATTACAAATTGTGCTTCTATAAACATGGGTGCACATATATCACTGTGGTATGATGCTAAGCAAACCTTTACAAGATGCAAGACCCTTAAGAACTTGTGGTCCTCTCAAGAGAGTGCAAGGAATTTACTGTACTTTTTGCAGTTCTAAGGATTGAACCCAGAGCCTTCACACTGAGCTGTCTCAGTCTCTTTAAAATTTTTTAAAATTGTGAAAGAAGGTCTTATGAAATCACTAAACTTCCCAGGTTAGGCTTTGATGTGTGATCCTCCTGCTCCAGCCTCCCAGAATGCTGGGGTTACAGGCATCACCACACCAAGTAGGAAACGAATTCTGAATAGCAGAAAGAGAAGAAAAAATAAAGTTATATACTGTTTGAGAAGACAATTACTCAATGCTCTTTCTTTTTTTTTGAGGCTGGGTCTTGCTGCAGTTCAGGCTGGCCTTGAACTTTCTTATGTAGTCCAGGCTGACCTTGAACTCCTGGTGATGCTCCTACTTCAGCCTCCTAAATGCTGGGATAACTAACAGGTGTGCACCACCATGCCTGGCTCAACATTCAATTTTTAACAAAGGAGATGCTGGAAATCTCACCAGGAAAAGTACAAGTGCAGTTGTTATTTTAAAACTCCAGAACCAACAGAGGTAAAGAAAAAGCAGGAACAAATCTCCTTTGTCCAATATTGCACTATTGACTCACAGACCTTGTATTTGTTTATTTGTTGATTGATTGATTGCAGTGCTGGGTCCTTGCACTTGGTAGGCAGGTGCTCCACCACCAAATCCCAGATTCTATATTTAGAATTCATTCCCTCCTCCCTGCAAGTCATCCCAGCCCAATGCAAAGTGCGATGAGCTCTGTCCCTTGGATCACCCAGATAGAGTTCTCACTGGGCCAGTCATGGACTTGTCAGATCAAACCATAAAAACCCTCACCCAAGTGGATGCACAAAAATTCTAGAACCCCCAATGGTAGCGCTGACACACAAGGCTTTAATAAGCAGAGTATCACATTTCAGAATTACAGAACATTCTGTCTACTGAGATCCCAGGCTAGTTTCTTTCTTTGAAGGCAGTATGAAGAAACCAGTGTTGATGGAACTCATTCACATTATTGTGTGTAGCTGTAGTTTGTTAATATCCACTGCTGTATGGTAGCCCAGTGTTAAATATATCTTTAGAACATTAGATGGCTAATGATTTGGTCATTTCTCATTTGGAATAGTTATAAACAATAAAAAAATGGAAGTGCATTCTGAATTTCTTGATGAAATTATCATTTCTGTAACAATTCCAAGGTCACATGCCCCATGTCAGTCCTCTACCACCTAGTACTTTCCCACTTGATTATTCAATCCAGTCAAATCAGGCTTTTAGTAGTCATCAAGCCTGGCAGTCCCAGCTTGCCACAGAGCCGTTGCTCTGGCCATTCCTCCTGCGTGGAACATTAAAATCTCCACAAGGCTCTCTTCCTACCCTCTATGTTCTCTTCATAAAACCTATATGACTACACTGTCTAAAAATCGCAACTTGGATCTCCAGTTCTCACTTCCCTTTATTCCACTCTACTTTCTTCAAACAATTATTGTGTAAGTTTACAAACCAGGTATTTCATTTTGTAATTTTTCTCCCTCCCCAGAGTAGATGAATTGAGATAAGAAATTAGCCTATGTGACCAGCTGGCTGGGCAAATTGGTATGACCTGTCAATCGTGGAAATCCCAGGCACACATGTAGAAAAAGTTCCATGGCCCACACCTGGGATTCATTAGAAAACATTATTTTCAATTCTTCTGGCACAAAACCAAGCAGGTTTTTTGATAGGATGGCCTAGATCTGACATCAACCCGGAGTGGGGATACAAAAGACAGTGACCCTGTGGACTTTGCATGTATGCTTTCTCAGGCTGAAGAACATACTGCTTTTTCTGCCTTTAATAAATGTAAAACTTTTGGTGCTTATTTTGTCCAGTTCTTTGTTGAGGAAGAATCGCTAGAAGGAGCCCACAGCATCCCAAGACCACAGGAACAGAAAGCCTTAGACAGTAGGATTTCTATTTATTAGTTCAGATATAAAATGTGAACTAGCTGTGCCTGGCACATGGTAGGGGTTCAATGACTACATATGTAGGAGACGAAGAAAATGAAAGGGAAGGAGGGAGAAAACAAGGAAGAAATTGTGCCTGGAAGAAAAGGAAATAACAAGGTGATAGAATTCACAAAAGGGTTTTCTAAGATGGGAAAGATTTGAACATACCTCACGTCTAAGGAATCAGTGGAGGGTGAAGACACAAGAGAATGAGTTGAACTAGTTTCCTGAGAGTGTGAGAGGAAATGGGAGGACAGGTGGTGGGATTAGTCCAGGGAGGAAAAGTCCGGGGCTGCAAAGACCACTTTTCAAGCCTAGTGAGGATCTCATCACCTCCTCAGCAAGGGTGCGGAGGCTAAAACCTTTCCATGGGATTTGTACTGCTACGCAAAAATTGGCTCCTGGGAGCCTTCCTCCTGATGGCTTGGCTTGGAAATTCTCCCTCCCCACCAGCACCACCCCCGTCTGGTCTGCTGCTCCCTGCTCCGACAGGCCAGCAGGTGACCTGTGTAACAGCAGGGAATGAAGAAGGGCAGGGTGTTGATGCAGATAAGTTACAGGCTTATCGAGAGGTCTGCAGGAGGAAGAGCTACTCTTGCAGGTTCTGTTTTTCACAGGAGCCGATCACGTCATCTGCTGTGGTTGGATTGCGCTGCTAACGAGGGGGAAGGAGAGCGGAGTTTGGATTTATTTTTATTATGGAAGATAGGAGAATATGAGAAATTGCTCTGTAGTAACAGATAATGAAAGCTTACTGGGGGAACACAGGGTTATGTCTAGGTGAGGGGTATAAACTCATGGTTACTAGAACTTGCTCATTTGTGCAATGTGGCAATGCTTAGGGCAGACATGGAGTTTTGCAACAGGGCTGAATTATTTTCTTTGATCAGGTGGGTGAATTAGAATGATGGGGTGGGGGGCCAGGGATTTAGCTCAGCAGCATAAGTGCCTGCCTGGCAAGCTTTAGGTCATGAGTTTGATCCCTGGTAAACACACACACACACACACACACACACAAAAATGATGGGTTCGTTATTCAAGGTGGCAAAAATATCCTGGCTGACCAGATAGACATGAAACCTAAGCTAGGTGAGGAAAAAGAGTGAAGACAAAAGAGGGCCAGTAGGATGCAATCAAGGGTGCTATGGACATCAGGGCCAGATCCTGAAATCACTGTGCAGTCTGGGTGAGGACCACGACCTCTATTTTTAGCAGGGGTTCCAGTTGATTGTGATGTAAGATGGTGATGATTGTTTGAGAAATAGTGGATTTAAAATGGTAGCAAGTTCAAAGAAGTGATCTCCCGAGAGGATGAAAGGCAGGAAAAGGGAAGGAGCGCATGTGAAGCATGAGCTGGAACCACAGGTGGCTATGGCATGAGACGATGACTTTATTACCTCAAAGGACACAGCCCTGAATGATGACAGCCTCAGGGTGTGCCCAGGGGAGTGGGTGGCTGCAGTAGAGTGGAGGTGAGCATCAAACGCTGAGGAGGTCAAGGTGTATGGTTGCTCCTGTGCACTTTGTAACCACCCAAATAATGGCTGTGCGTGGAACAGAGAGGCAAAAACCCAGAGCCAAGTTCAAGGCCGCTGATTAATGAAGCGCAGGGATCTACTGTTACAAAGGTAAAGAGAAAATATGGGACAGAGGGTTGTATCTGGTTAAGAGTTTGCACACAGTGGAGGAAAAGTGAAACTGGCTGCCCTCGTGTGTTTATTATTTACCAGGCTTTACAAGGATCAGGCTGTTAACCCTCCCAGACCACCTTCATATGACGCAATGCTACTTGCATTCGCCATTTATAATCTGGAAACTGAGTCACAGGGAGGCTAAGCTTCTCCTACTTCTTATCCATTATGCTATGCTTTCATAAAATGAGAAATGTTTCATTTTTCCACCATGGTGCTGGGCACAGAACCTGTGGTCTCAAGTACCTTCACCGTTGAACTACATCAATGTCTTAGGAGAAGGTGTTTTAAATACATTTCACCTAAAAAAAAAAATCAAATTCCATAAAGATTATCAGCAGTGAGGTTAACCAGAAAAACAATGGGGATAGTTAAATTTGCTTGTATTGAATTAGTTGTTGTTCAATATCCAGCAGGTGGCAGCATTGAGTCACAAGAGCATACTAGGCCATCTAGTGGCCAGTCACATATTCTGCACGTCTCAAGATCTCTATTTGATCCAGGCTTTGATGATTTCTTCAGCAGCATCCAATGTACTGTCTTTCTGTAAATTAATGAAATAATTGTAATCATCAGATACAGACATAAATTCAAGATAAAGATTTAGATATAAATCCATAGGCCATAACATCACAAAATGCAGACTTAAGTGAACATCTGATCTCAGGTAAAAATTTTCCAAAGTGCCAAAGGCAAATGCAGACAGAACCAAAAAAATTAATAAAACCAATTACAGAAACACGTGAAAGAGTACCGAGGAGCTCACAGTGAAAATACAAGGCATCTGCTCCAACCCTCCTCATCCTTCCCCATTAACCCCTTCCTCTGCCAACATGCCCTTCTACGGCGATTTCAATCTAAAGAACATGTTTAAGCCTTTACTTTTTTGTTTGTGAAAGTCACATATTGTTCACTGTATGTTGCTCTGTGAATATTTAGTTCATTCTAAGCATTGGTCTGCCCTTATCAAATTTTCAATTACGGTTATTGAAAAATTTTTTTCTTTACTTTTTTTTTTTTGGTACTGCGGATCGAACTCACGACCTTGCACTTGCCAGGCAGGCACTTATGCCGCTGAGCTAAAGCCCCAGCCCCAGTTATTGAAAATTGATCCACTTAGTTTTTGAATAGGTAAATGCAGGCCCACAATATAAAGTTAATAAGCTGAAGTGGAAACAGTGAGAGTCTAGCCTGGTGTTTTCCTCTTTTGCTCTGTTTTTTTCCTTTCTTTTTCCTGACGAATGATTCCGTATGGGAGCCCCTAGGTGTGGCCGAGCAAAGTACATGTCCAGGCGCTGAGGCTTGGAGTCCAGGCTGCCTGCTGCAAGGAGGGGGTCGGACTCTGAGTGTGGCAAGCAGGATGGTCAAGCTGTGTGGCACAAGGTGCTGGAAGGGGCTGGGCTGGTGGTGTGCACTTGTAATCACAGCACTCTGGAAGGCTGAGGCAGGAGGCTCACAAGCCAGAGCCCAGTTTGAGCAACTTAGCAACTTCACAAGAACCCATCTCAAAAACAGAACAGAACAAAACACCTGGGGATGTTCCGTGACATAAAGGCCCTGTGTTCAAACCCCAGCTCTGCTCTCCTTCCCGCAAAAAGGAAAAAAAAAAATAGTAGAGGTGGCAGTGATGATACTGAGCTGAAACAGCATCAGAGCTCAGGTACCTGATGCATCTGTGTGGGTGGGGCCCTGCTTGTGTTTTGTTTTGTTGTTGTTTTTTGAGACAGGGTCTCACTAGGTAGCTCCTGCTGGCTCCATGTAGGGTACTGGGCATCTGGCTTGACTGTCAGACCCCAAAAGGGGTGGCAGAGGGTTTCTATGCAGTGAGAGGCAGAGGTGGCCTGGAGTGGGGTGCTGGGGACCCATGGGAGGGTGAAAGCAGGCAGGCATGGGGTGCGGAGCCAAGGCAGGGAAGAACTATGGCCTCAGAAGGGGTTTCTTTCAGATTGTCCCAGCCTGGGTGGACAACAGGGCACCCACTCAGAGATATGGGTGAGTGGGTGGGGGAGGACAGGCACTGGTGGGGGACTGATCTCATTAAGAAGCGTTGATCAGTGACATAAATCATGGCACCAGGCTTTTTACCGTTGAACAAGGGAGTTACAAATAGAGAAAGGGAGAAAAAGCTACAATAAAATCTTTTAGTAGTTTTCAATATATTTGCACCAATAAAGAATTAGAAGGATGAAGTTTCAGGAAGGAAGAAAATTTATTTGTAAGGAGAAAGAAGAGCAGCAGATAGGAAAAAACCTTCCCAGGAGAGGGAAGGGGGTCTGGAAAAAGACGGGTGTGTCTGAGCCTTTGTCCCTGTTTTTTTTTTTTTTTTTAACTAGAGATAAGGTCCCTTCCTTTCTGGTGGATGCTGGGAACTTGTCACAATCAGACTGGCTCCCTGAGCTATCTCTGGATGGGTCCCAGGCCTCAAGATCTTACCCAGGCACATTTATCCACATGGACAGCCCTTCTGGTGGGCTGTTTGACTTTCTCCTCCACGTTAGTCTGTCAGGCCTTATCTTTTTAGGTTGGTAAGGAGAAGTCTTACCGAAATGCAGTTTAGAGCTAGGGATTAAGTCAGGGGGTGTGTAGGTCCCCAGCGCAGTAATATAGTGACACCAAAGCAAGAATACGCACACACACACAAACACACTGAAGTTTTCTCTTAATTTAAGTGGCCACCCATTACTTCCTTCGCATTTTAGTGGAGCAGGGAGTCATTCTGGTTTCTGGTCTCTTGGCTTCCTCTGTGCTCTGCTTACCAGATCTTCTTCTGGATAATCTCTTGTTACAGAGCAGTCCTTCCTTGCTTGTAAATTCTTGTGCTATGTGTGCTATCTGGTGTTTTTCTGAGTCTGGTTTCTTTCTTTCTCTACCTTTGTCCTTCTAATAGCTCCTAAAGGAATTCCTTGAGTAGCCAGAATTAGCCAGTGAATCTAACTGCATAGGCAAAAGCCGCTGTCAGTAAGATTTTCTACCAACTTCTTTAACAAAGTCTAATGAGGCCCTTATTCTGTTTTTTTCCCCTCCTACAGAACCTTCTCCCTACAAATACTTATAAATACAGAAGTAAATGTGTATATAACCAGTCTGTCAGTATCACCGGTTCTGCACTGGAGCCAACTACCACCTGGAGATGTTTGAAAAAAAAACATTATGGTAGGCGTGGTGATGCACATTTGTAATCTCAGCACTCAAGGAGGCTCAGGCAAGAGAGAAAGAGTTTCAGGCTAGCCTGGGCTGCATAGCAAATTCAAGACGGCCTTAGACCACACAATGGGACCCCATCTCAAAAGAACATTCTCAGCCAGGCGTAGTGGTGCACACCTGTAATTCCAGCACTTGGGAGGCAGGAGGACTGCTGTGAGTTTGAGGCCAGCCTGGGCTACACAGAAGAGTCCAGGCCATCCTGAGCTACACAGTGAGACCCTGCCAGTCAAAAACAAACAACAAACAATGAAACAAAACCCCACAAAAAATACATTATGTACTGAACATGTACAGATTTTTTTTTATTCTCTAAACAATACTGTAAAACAACCATTTGCATGGCATCTACATTGTATTAAAGTACAAATAACTCAGAGATAATTTAGATGGTATGCAAATGCTATACAATGTAGAAAGGGACTTGAGCATTCACAAATTATGGTATTTGTGGAGGTCCTGGAACTCCTTGTACACAGAGGGATGACTGCAAGATCTTTAATTGTGATATTTCAACTTGACTTGTTTAAGAAACTCCCAGGAGATTAGTAAAGCATAAGTCTGGTGTTCCTGGATGGGTCATTGATGAGTGACCGCAGTGATTATATACAGTCTCTGGCCTCTTCCTCCTTGGTGCCTACTTGCTTAACAGTCACCATGAACTAAGCAGATTCCACCATGATATTCTGGCCTTCGTGCTAGCAGACCACAGACTGAAACCTCTAAAACAACGAGCAAATTAAAAATTTCCTCTTTTATTTTTTTGGTTGCTTGAGGTAGGGTCTCAACCTGTAGTCCAGGTTGGTGTTAAACCCCCTATGTAGCCCACACTGGTCTCAAACTCAGTGATCCTCCTGCCTCAGCCTCTCAAGTGCTGGGATTTTAGGCATGCACCACCACACCTGGCCATTTCCTCTTCTAAATTGTGAGTATTGGGTATTGTGTCTCAGTGAGAGGAAAGCTGGCTAATACAGGCTACGTTATATATCAATGTGTGCACACATGTATATGCATTCATATAGTCCCCTCCTCTGATACTAATGAATAGGTAAAATGAATAGATTGGTTTATATGATGTGGAATATTTTCATAGTTTCAAAGTACTTTATTGCAAAGTGTCTAATCTATTTTAATGGAAAAAGTGTAACTTTACTGCAGAAAAGCCTGGAAAATACCATTTAATCCACTTACACCAGTAAGAGCAAAATTGAAATCATGTACCCACTGATGCAACATAAAGGAGAAAGCAGCACTTCTGTGCTTTCCTGCTGAAGCAAATAACCTCCATTTAATCACGGGGAAACACAGACTGCCATTCAGGGGCTTTCTTCAAAAGAGGTGGCTGATAATTTTCAGAAACTATCAAAATCACAAAGGTCAAAGCAAACTGAAGAACATTCTATCTCCAAGGAAACATAGTTATTCCATGCAATGCATAATTCTAGATCCATCAGAAGGCAGTATTATTAGCCTTCCTTTCATTTTTGCTTTCAAATCGATTGAACACTTACCTTGTCAGGTTGTTAACATTTATATTCTACTGAAAAGAGGCCTTCCATAGTTTGTTTACAGATTATTTCTAAACGTGAAAAGTGTTCATGTTATTCTGACAAGGTTTTTGGAAGAACAAGTTGGTATAAAGAGTGATTGTTATTAGTGCCAGTAACATCTTAAAAGCAGCACTGGAACATCTTCGGAATCTTTGTAAGTACAGATCTGATGGTGATGAGCTCTCTCAGCTTTTGTCTGTCAGAGATGTCATTTACTTTCACTCTGAAAGAATATGTTCGCAGATACAGAATAGTAGAGGCTGACACAGCCTTTTACGTCTGAGCTTTGAACACAGTATTTCATTATATTCTGGTCCCCTTTGTTCCTGATAAGAAGTTAGTTCACGTCCTATGTTTGTTCCTATGCATAGGACGTACGGTTTTTCTCTAGTTGTTTTGACAATCTTTTCTTTATTTTAGGTTTCAGCAATTTAATTATGCGTGGCCTAGGGTTTCCTCTCCTCTCCTCTCCCCTCCCCTCCTCTCCCCTCCACTCCTCTCTCCTCCCCTCCCCTCCTTTCCTCTCCTCTCTCCTCCCCTCCCCTCTTTTCGCTCTTCTCTCTTCTTTTCTTTTCTTTCTTTTTTTTCTTCACATGGTCTTCCTCTGTAGTCCAGGCTGACTTGGAACTCATGACCCTTCTTGAAGTGCTGAGAACCACAACCAAGCCCAGGTTTGGTTTTGTTTTGTTTTAAATCGTTACAGTTTACTGCATTTTTGAGATTTTTAAGTTGCTTTTCACCAAATACTAGAAAATTCTGTCCATTATTTCTTTTCAAATTTCTTTTAGGGGGAGGGAGATTAAGATAGGGACTTGTGCTGTGTAGTACAGACTGGCTTTGAATTCGCCATGTAGCCCAGGCTAGGCTTGAACTTTGGATTGTTCTGCCTCAGCTCTCCAAAGGTAGGGACCCTTAAAAGAATTTTTTTCTGCCATGTTTTTTCCTTTGTTATTTTTTAAAACAGTATTAAAGTTTTATTAAGGTTGAGAAAAGAAACAGATACTGCGGAGTGAGTTAGGGTCAAGTACAAGCAGGAAAAGACATTAGCTCCACAGGGTGAGGGCGGCCACCACACAGACCGAACACAGAGGTCCCTTTGTTATTATTTGCGGCACTCCAAGTGTCATCGTCACTTGATATTGTCTCTATTTTTAAAAAATAACTTTTTTTTTCCAGATTAGACATTTCTATAGATCTATATTCAAGTTGATACCCCTTCCTGACAGCTTCAATTCTTTGCTAAGTCTGATAAATGTTTCCTATTAGGTATTATACCTTTAAGTTCTGCAGCTTCCACCTGATTTTTTTTAAAGTTCTAATTCCTCTTTTACTACAAGCATATTTTCCTTTAATTTACTGAACATAGTAATAATATCTGTTTTAAAGCCATTTTCTGCTAAATCCTACTTTAGATATATTTTTATTGAATACTTCTTTTTTTAAATACAGATCACACCTTCTTGTGTTTTTACACATCTAGTAACTTTTACTGTATGCTGGGCATTGTAACTTGGTAAAGTATCTCAAGTATATTGTTTCCCCTGAAAGAGGTTGAGTTTTGTTCTATCACACAGTGAAATTCAAGGCAGTAAACCAAAATTTAGAAACTGCATGAGGTTATAATTTTTAGCAATAGAAAAAAAGATGCCTTATCAATCAGAAAGGAGGGTATTACAAATGGGCTTATGAGTGGTCGGGAACTTACTTTAATGAAGCAAAAGCGCACAAGCTTCTCAAACTGCGATTTAGTCTCTGAGTTGCAGAATGCTGACACCGGGATGGCTGATAGTTTCTGAAAGAAATAAATAGTATTAAAAAAGAAATAGGATTAAATAATAACAATTTTGAGGCAACACACATTAGACTCTAGTTTTTCCATTTTGAAGTTTGAACTCAAGAGTTTTAGACGAAGCTTTATCTACAGCACATTTTTTATTTTGAGACAGGGTCTTTCTAAGGCACTAAATTCTCCAGGCTGGGTTTAAACTTGAAATCCGGGCTGGGGATTTAGCTCAGTGGCCTAAATGCCTGCCTTGCAAGTGCACGGTCGTGAATTCGATCCCTGGTAGCGATAAAACAAACAAATAACTTGAAATCCTCCTGCCTCAGCCTCCTAGAGTGCTGAGATTACAGGTGTGTGCTGCATTGCCTAGCTTGATATTTTTAAATAAAAATGTTTTAAAATCCCCCACCCAGAGTCACAGTGTAAAAATCAGGCAACAAAGTTATAACCAATGCTTTTCAAAGCTTGTCAACACGTTTCCTTCATACATCAACTCTAAAGTACAACACAATAATGCAAAGGCCAATAAACATTACCTTATTTTTAATCATCCATTTCACAAATTTATAGTCATAGGGCTCATTGCTCTTCATGTCAGAGAGGTCAACATCTAAAAAAGCAAGGAAAATTAGGTTGCTTTTGAATTATATTTGAGATGACATGTATTTCACTTAAGTCCACCGAGACTCAAAATTTTCTCTTAGAATCTGGCGGATGTCTGCAGCATGCCGGAGTCTCAGTGCACGGCAAGGCGCAGAGGGAGGCGTGCAGCGGAGGGGCCCTGAGACCCGCGTCAAAGCTCACCCCCTGCCTGGTCCAGCGCGCAGGCAGCTGTTAGCACAGGAAGAGCAGAAAGGGGAAGCAAGAGTTCACACTGAGAACTAGGACTCCCTGCTAATCATTAAGGAAGTAACAAGTAAATCTGCATTTGTCAGTAATAATGACTTTACTTTGAGATTTTAACCTCCACCAGGGTAAGGCATTTAGTTTGCAACCTACTGCACCCCCAACTCTTAGGTCCTCAAGCCATAAAAGGCTTATTTGTTGAACAAGTAAAGTAATACTATTTATTATTTATACACAGGAAATGTCCGTGTCTTTCCAATGCTATATTTGTTTATTTGCTGTTTTCAGATACTACACTTGATCTTAGACAAAAGGCTGAGAAGTGATTTGCTTTCATAGACTATGATGTCCAACAACGGTTTTATTTTGGGAAAAACTTCAAATAGGAATCTCAATTCCTACCATTTTCACCAGTCTGGGCAGGGTATTTTTCTGGCACTCATATTCAGCAATCTACATTTCCTGTTGTTTGAATTTTATTAGCTTGTACTCTCAGATCTTTCAGAATCTCTCAGAGACCCAATATTGATGGTTACTGTTATCAGTGAAATTTATAATTTATTACTTGGCACAAACTGAGGGAGATATTTTTTTAATTAACTAAATACTAGAAGGTGTTTTTCAACTTAATCTTTTAAAAGCCTTGATACTGAAGATATATATATATATATATATATATATATATATTCATTATTTTTTTACCTGATAATTTCTCTCTAGTCTCCCCTATATTTTAAGGGGATGGCAAATTTCCATATAACAACATTAATAAAATACTACCACTCTTTGAGTATTTCCTATTTGTTAAGCACATTGCATAGTTCTCTCATTTAGTTGTCTCAACAATTCTCAGAGACAGCTATATTTCTGTCTTCATAGATGAGGAAGTTAGATTACTCTTTCAATATATATGTACGAATATGTATTCAAGTTTGACCCTAATAAAATGACAGCTTAATAGTATTGGAATTTAATTGTAAATTATGTAAGAACACCATGTGACAAGTACACACTAGTAGTGAATTCAAAGTATAAAGATAGCCCAGGTGTAGACATGACTACCTTTGGGTGTAGAAGAAAGAACAGAGGTCACTAACTATAATTGATGCCCTGAACTACTCATTTAAACATTTTTATTATTATATCTTTATGATAACTTAGAAAAATAGGAATTGATTGCCATAGTGCTGAAAAAGATAAGAAGGAAACAAATACAGTTACACAGGCTTTATAGTTGGGAACTGGAATTTATTCCTTTAGAAAAGACTAAGCTAGAAACCCTCAGGGAATGAAACAAAGCCATTCTTTATCAAAAGTGAGAGCTTAAACCAAATGTATCAGCATACTTAAGCATTCTATGAAAATCTGACTTGGCTTTTGTATTCTATCTCCTCCACAGTCCTGAATGCATTCTTTCCAGACAATAGTAATAATCTTATCTATCATCTTTCCTTCTAATCAAATGTTCCTCCTCTTAGTTCTGAGGTGAAGTTCACAGTCTGAGATGCTTAGCAGGCTACATTCCCTGTCCAGGCATGGATGGCTGGGCTCAGTGTCAAGTTCTGTGCCAATTAGTTGGTGAAGTTGAGTAAAGTACTTGATTCTCTGTTCTTTCCCATCAACCAGTGGAGCATAGAATCTATACTGTAAGGCTTTCTGGAGAATGTGACATTAGCAAACTTCCTAATATAGTACCTACTATATCACAGATGCTCGATATTATTAATTTATAAGCCAAAATAATTACTATGTTCACAGATGTTATGGTTTATTTTTATTCTCAAGCTACCATGAAGCAGAAGTTTTTGTTTTTATCTTTAAGAATGGATATGAGGGCCAGGGATTTAGCTCAGTAGCATAAGCGCCTGCATGTCAGGAGTTTGATCCCTGGTACAAAAAACAAAAACAAAAACAAAAACAAAAAAAGGATACAAACAAACTCTAGTATACAAAAAATTGAGACACTGAAAATTAAGAGTAAAAATAAAAAGTTTTCTTCCTGTGTAGCATGATTTTACAGAGATGGACATTTTTCTCCACGGGGGAAAGAGGACATAGAGAAGGGACATGCGCCTCACCCTATCCTTACTATTCAAAAAAAAAAGATTTTCTAACACAAATCTTTTCTGCACCTATTTTAACCAAGACCTAAAACAAACTAGTATTGCATAATAGATGAACTAACTGGGAAAAGAATGGAAGATAAAGTAAGATCTTAATGCAGTAATTCGAGTTGCATCACTCTCTCTCAATAATTAGTATCACAGTATGATAAATCCTTTTTTTTTTTTTGGTGCTGGGGATCAAACTCATGACCTCATGCTTGCCAGAGAGGTGCTTATACCACTGAGCCAAACCCCTAGCTCCTGACAAATCCTTTTTAGAATTTACTATCTGGAAAAGTTTGGATCCAAAATCAACCATTCTTATGTAAAAAGCTGTTAAACTTCCTTTATCTAAGAATTCTTCTCCTTCTTCTTATTGTTTGTCTTTTTGAGACAGGGTCTCACTATGCAGTTCAGGCTGGTCTTGAACTCACTTTGTAGCCCAGGCTAGCCAGAAATCCTCCTGTCTCAGCCTCTTGAGTGCTGCAATTACAGGTATGTGCCACTATACCCACCTATCCAACAATTATTTAAAAGATCTGTTTTTCTGTTTGTCTTTGCTGCCATGAAAGTCTCAAATTGATGCTAATTATACAACTACATAAACTGGGTAACTAAAATATTTGCTTCATTTTACTTCCTTTGTGGCATGATTTTTTTTTTTGGTGGCATGATTTTTAAAATTTATATATAGTTATTTCTACTTAAATATTACCTAGAAGACCCCCCACCTACCATACTAGGGTTGAACTTAGGATCTTTGCATTGATCTATATTCCTATATCTTTTTATTTTGAGACAAGATCTTGCTAAGTGTCTAAATTGCCTGTGCTGGGATCATATCTACCATCCTCCTGCCTCAGCCTCCCAGAGTGCTGGATTATAGGCATGCAACAAGATGTTTGGCTTATAGAAGACTTTTAATATGAATAGGCTCAAATATTTTCTGGAGATATGAAGTATAAATGATTTTGTTTTCAGAAAAATGATTCAAAGGGAACAAGAAATGGAGGGAGAGGAGAGGAGGGAAATGCAAAAAGAACTAAGATGTGCTGTGTACATGTACCAACTCCCTATCATGAACGTAATCATTGTGCATTGCAAATATATACTAATGAAAACAAAAATTAAAAAGAATTTAAAAATAAAATAATGCATGTGAAAAATGTTGTGGACTTCTAACTCAAAGGCCGAAAATCAGTGATGAAAACTCTCAGTCACTTTACTGTGACTGGGACACGATACTCAACAGCCACAGCTTGGAAGAGGAGAGGTTTCTTTTAGTTCAGTTTCAGTCCATGGTTGATGCAACAGAAACAGGGTGGTCAAGGGGTATGGTGGATAGAAAGCTGCTCTGGTCATGGCGGCCAGGACGCAGAGTCTAGGTCACACCCCCAGTGACCAGACATTAACCATGTCTCTTCCTTTTTTTTTTCTTTTTGTTTGTTCTCTTTGAGAAAGGGTCTCGCTATGTGGTTCAGGCTGGCTTTGGGCTCACTTTGTAGCCCAGGTTGGTCTCAAACTTGCAATGATCTGCCTGTCTCAGCCTCCCCAGTGCTGGGATTACAGGAGCACGTCACCACCCATGGCTACCATGTCCCTTCCTAACAGCATAGTAAGCTGGTGAACTTATTAGTAACTAGATCCACTGCTGAGTACAGTGCATTCATAACCCAATCACCCTCCAAAAGCCCTGTGCATGTGGGAGTTTAGGGGCACTTTTTAGATCTAAAACAACACTGTGCTTTTCCTTCTCGCCATCTCCTAAAGTGAGCTGCACATTTGGATCAGATACAGAGAAAGCCCGGCATGGTGGCAAACACCTGTAATCACAGCACTTGGGAGGCTGAGGCAGGAGGAGGAGGAAGCCAGCCTGGGCTACATACTGAGCCTCTGCCTCAAAATAAAAACAAACAAACAAAAACAAGAGAGCAGGACTTGGGGTTTAGCTGAATACAACTCTTTGCAAGATAGTGTAGCCTGTTCTCTTACAACAAATTAAGAAATGTAAGAGAGAGGCTTGCTTCAGTTTGAATCAAACCTCATGTAATAAATTTGTAATTTTATGCTGCTTCAGTGTCTTTTCAGTGATCAGTCACCCTTGTAGAGGAAAGGAATCTGTAGGCAGGGAGAAAATAAGATAAGCCTCGTTCATTTTTCTAGATAACTCTGATTAGAAGGAGTTAAAACTTTACTAGAGTTGGGGATGGTGGTGCACGCCTGTAATCCCAGCACTTGGGAGGCTGAGTCAGGAGAATCACTGTGAGTTCAGAGGCCAGCCTGGGCTACAAGCTGAGTTCAAAGCCAGCCTGGACTACATAGAGAGACCCTGTCTCAGACAAAACAAACAAGCAAACAATCAAAAACAGTAACAACAACTAGAGAAATCCCCCTGGGAACAAAGTCAAGGACAGAGATAGGGAAGGAGAAAAACCAGGTAAAGAAAGACACCAAAAGCCTGCACCAAAAGACCAGAGAAAGAGCTCACAGAGAGTACAGAGGGTGCCCAGAAGCCGAGCTGGGACAGCCATCCCTCCCCATCTCCAAAATAAGGCAGGGGAGGCAGAGGCACGCAGCGGGGCTGACTCTGGGGAAAGCTCTTGTTTATTTGCACCCACACTTAGCGCACCAAGACATCTACCTCTGTATTCACTCTTGGGTCACAGTATGATCTGCTCTAGGCCACGTTGCTGCAATCAATATGCACACACCCCCATACTAACTCTACGCTAACCTGGAATAATGTGCCTCCTTGCCAACCTGCTGTCCACGCCAGAGACAGACAGAAAGATGTTATACAACTAGACCACCGGAAGAAATGACATGGGCGGGGGGCCTGGTCTAATCCGACCACAGCCCAGGGAGACAACTGAGTTATGGCAAGTTCTGGGTAGGGGGAGATTCTGACCCTGATAAGAGACACCAGAACAAAGGGTCCAGGACAGGCCCTGAACCTTTCCAGAGCGCCCTACCCTGATTCGTATCAGGGTGGCTGTCTAACTCCTCCTGTATCCTCCTTGCCAACAAAGTCTCTTCCTCTCCAAACTTTGTATCTTTACTTTGTTATCAGTACTGAGTTTAGGATCCAGGTGAGCCGCTCCTATCAGTGGAACAGGGGAACTGATTTCCCGGTAACCACCTCCCTATGGGACAACGGATACACCTACCTGGTTTGCTCCAGTGACCCCTGCATGCCTCAGGGGCCACAGAGATGCCAGACCAGCTGCCTGCCTGTCACACAAGCCCAGCTCCACAGAGCTTGCACCTGCTTGCTCTAAACCCGCCCATCAGGCCTGTCGGTGGACACCTGTGTGGGTGATGCCCTGCAAGCCTGGCTCTCAGCTCCCTTGTTCCTCTCTTATTCCCCGGCCCTTGGCTAAGCATCTGTTATGCAGGGGCCTCCGTCCTGTCCTTCGGGTTAGCGCTGGCGGGCGAGCTGCCCTCTTCTCTCTGCGATCCGCCAGTAACACGGCCCTCATCTGTGTGTTTCGCTGTCCTGTGCCTGCTGACTGAGCCCAGCTTTCCTCCTGGACAGAGGCGCCAGGGGCTCTGTCAGTACAAATGAGTTTCTCATGAGAGGGACACCGGCAAGGCCAGCAAGCTGGTCAGCAAGGTAAGGAAGTATTATGGGATGGTGCAGGGAACACCTACAGCCACCTCTCTTACGGCCTTGCTAGGCTCTGGAGAGACCTCAGGACCAAAGTACGTGCCGTCACAACAACTCCCTCCTGAAATCTGTGAGGATGATTGTAAAATACGTAAGAGGTAGAAACTATCAACGCCACGTGCTTGTGTATTATAAAGTTAAAATATGTCCACTGTTTTGTTATAAAAGTTGATTATTTTTTACCCTTTCCAGTTAGGTATAAATAAAATACTCTACTTTTTCAAGTGACATATATTTGATTTAATAATAAATCAAATCTAAAAACTCTATTCAGAATGGCTGTGACTTCTGTCAATAAATATGCTATAAAGTTTATTATTGTGAGGGCTGGGGATTTAGCTCAGCATCCTAAGTGCCTGCCTGGTAAGCACGAGGTTTTGAGTTTGATCCCTGGTAAAAAAAAGTTTATTATTGTGAATAGTATTTTTATATACATAAAACATTATCAGACTTCTAGGTGGTTGGTGGCATGCCAGAGTTACATCTGTCAGCTTTATGGAGACAGAACTATCTGTGTGACTTTGGGTACGCTGTTTAATATCTTCCTTCTTTTTTTTTTTTTCTCCCTGGTACCAGAGATTGAGCTCATGACCTCACACTTGCCAGGCAAGTGCTTACATCACTGAGCTAAATTTCCAGCTCTGGTTTAGCATCTTCTGAATCGTCTTATCTGCAAAGATGGAGCTAACTGCTTTTTTTCACATGGGCATTTGAGTGCTTGGCATAACGTAGACTTTCAATACATGTTATTTTTCTTGTTTATTTCATTTCATTGTATTCCCAAAGAGCAACATTTCCTGATTGTTTTCTGATGGCGTCAACATTCCTAAAAATCTTGTAACAGAACAGTACGTTTTTTATTAAGCAAAACAAAACAAAACAAAAATACTAAAATTTTACCAAATCAATGCAGGGTGCATCAGCATTTTATGTAGCAGTGTTTTAAAACATACACCAGACTAGGATGTCTGCAATTCAGTCTTTAAGAGATACCTACACAGCATCGATTCCACAAGTACCTAACCATAGCCCCGTTTCGGGTAGAAATGATAATTGTAGCAAATGTTGATATTGTTGAAATCTGCCCTCTGTTTAACAGGAAAAAAAGCTACAATGGCTTTGTGTGTATTTGAAATAATAAAAAACTTTACACACCTAATGAAGAGACATCAGCAATGATGAAGTACCCTCCATCAGGAGCTATGGGTTTCAGGCCAACACTTTCAAGTAAACGTACTATACGATCTCTCTTTACTTCCAATTCTTTTGGCAAAGAATTAAAGTAACACTCTGGGTCATCCATTCGCTTGATGTCAACCCAGAGAGCTTGAGCCAAGGCTTCCTGTATATAAGATTGAAAATGTGGAAAGGAAATAGTAGTATCAGTCATTCGTTTATTGGTATAACAAATAAAGATCATTTGAGTAGAATTTTTTAGCACAGAGGTCACTCAAGCACCTATATTAAACTCTATGAATTAATGGAGGAACCAGTTCCATGCAAATGATCAAATCTAATGTGATGAGCTGAAAATGAGTCATGAAAGTCCAAATTCAAAAGAGGGATTATATAAAGATGCCTTACTTGGTTACAAAGAGAAACCAAATTGGTTTTTACTGAGGTGAATTATAGAAGGACTTACAGAAGCTAAGTGTAGAAACTGACCAGGGACATCAGGAAGTAGTCAGTCTTCCCATTACCTGCAGGGATGGAGTGGGAATGTACCTCCCTCCCTTGTCTAAGGGTGCAGGCCCTTCCTATCCCGGGACAGCATTCATATGCTAGGAAGGTGGTCTAAGAGAAATGGGATTAGAAACAAGCTTCTAGAGTGTGCGGGTGACTCCCCTACCACCCTTCAGGCAAGTCAGCAGAGGCAGGAGAGAAACCAGGGCAAGGAAAAACCAGTGCTGCTAAGTGCAGTGGACCTAAGGTTTATATCCCCAAGTCTATATGTTGAAATCCTAGCTTCTACAGTAATGGTAGCAGGAGGTGTGGCCTTTGGGAGGCAACTAGGTCAGAATAGATCCTCCAGGAACAATATTAACACCTGTAGAAGACAGAGGCACATGCCTAAAATCCCAGAAGGTGGGAGGCTGAGGTAGGAGGATCTCTGCAAGTTTGAGGTTAGCTGGGGATACATACTGAGTTCAAGGCCACCCTGAACTACATAGTGAGACTTTGTCTGAAACAAAACAAAACAAAAAAAGAAACAAAATAAAACAAAAAATCCCTTAGAATAACGATCTTTCAAGGTATCCATATCTTGAAACTCAAAATATGTAAACACATTAGCTTGCATAGTAAAAGAAACTTTGAAGAAGTGATTTAAATTAAAAACCTTGATTTTATTATCCAGTGGGCCCAATATAATCACAGAGGTCTGTGGAAGGGGAAAAAAGGGAAAAAGCTGACTTAAGAGTTAGCAAAAGGAGCTATGTTTAGGAAGAAGAGGTTGGAATGATGTGACAATGAATCAAGGGATGTTGGCAACCTTGAGCAGCTAGAAAAGGCAAGGAGCCTCAGGAAATAGTGCAAAGGCCTTCCAGACCCATTCTGTACTTCTGACATGCAGCTCTGTAAGGTAAGTTTGTGTTGCTTTAAGATACTAGATTTGTGGAAATCTGTTACAGCAGCAATAGGAAACTAATACAGTCATAATATTTTAATACGTGGATGGATCATGGTTTATTTAATCAATTGACTATAGGTGGAAAACAGGCCAGACTCAATAGTCTGCAAAAATTAGCTACATACATAAGTAACTTCTTACATGTGTACACATCAAAACAAAATTCTAGATATCAGTAAATATGAGTCTGCTCCTAAATCCCAAGTTGCTTTAGAAGGCCTTTATCAAGAAAGATTTGAAGTGAGGAAATAAATTCAAATACGTGATGTAACAACAAATCATGCTGCCATCCCAGGTCACTAGATCACCTACCTGCAAAGGAGTCGCACAAGTATAAACAGTGTTCTGTTGTATGATCTGCATAGGTCTTATCAAATGATTAGGACCAATGGTCCAGCCAAGCTGGGAAAAGAAGCGATAAAAACACATTTAAAAAATGATCTAATAGTATATCAATGTCAGAGCTGAGGGAGTAGTTAAATATAATTGTTAAATATAGGCAAGTCAGAAAGGTTCACACAGTGAAAGCAGTGCAGTGTTAGCATTAGAAGCATTTCAATGTTACTCTCTTTTGTGGAAAAGTGGAATCACTAACTTTGCCTTTATTGCTAAAGCTCTGTCTCTGTTTTGATTTTATTTTATTTTTGGAGACAGGGTCCCACTATGTAGTGCAGGCTGGCCTTAAACTCACTTATGTAGCCCAAGCTGGCCTCAAACTCACAGTAATCCTCCTGCCTCAGCCTCCCAAGTACTGGGATTACAGGTGTGTGCCACTGTATCTGGCTAACTTTTTACTTTTAATGAAATATTTAAATCTCAAACAAGAGGAAGCTCAATACAAAAATTGTGTAAGTCAATAATTAAGAGACAAAGATCTGTAAACTAAGTATGTATGTATTTATTTTTATCTATCTATATTCATCCATCTCTTGAGACAATCTCCTTATGTAGTCCAGGCTGGCCTTGGACGTGTAACCTTTTGGCCTCAGTCTCCCAAGGGCTGAGTCTATATGCATTTCAAACACAAAACATTCTGCAAAACCAAAAAAAACACCTCCCTGTTTTTAAGCAACTTTTTCTTCTTCTTGGGCAAGGAGAGTGCTGGAGATTGAACCCAGGGCTCACACACTAAGCCCGCGCCCTACCCCTGAGCTGCGCCCTGGCTGCCTGGCTGCGGCGGGCTTGGGGCCTCTCACCTTCCAGCCGGTCACACTGAAGGTCTTCCCTGCACTTCCTATAGTTACCGTTCGCTCCCACATGCCTGGGAAAGTGGCTGAAAAGGGGGAAAAGGTTAAACAATTACTTTCCAATCAATCTATATTTAGCATATTCTAAAAACATAACAAAGGTACATGAATCCAATGAAAATAAATATATTAATTATAGAACAGTTAGTATGAATATTCCAATAGTTCCCCAGGGCCTTCATTCATACTCAGCATTATACTCAGCCTTTTTTTTTTTTTAAGACAAGGTTTCACTAAGTTGCCCAGGCTGGGTTTGACATTGCAATTCTCCTGTCTCAGAGTCCCGGAATGCTGGCATTACAGATGCATGCTACCACACCTGGCTTAAACAGGTTTTCTAAAACAATACAATGTTAGAGCCACGCTTAGCTGAACACATTGCACTGTTTTAGAACACTGCTTTTTTTTTTTTTCTAAAATAATATGCAAACAGACTTAATACTTCTAAGTGAAAACACTGTCTCCAAGGGTAGGAGTGGCAGCAGTATCCACAGGCAGCATCCCAGGCCAGTTTGGAGGTGGAGTCACTTGCTGTAGCTTCTGACGTTCAGTGCTGCAGTGACAGTACTCAGACATACCGATCCTGTGCCTCGGCTTCCGGAGACTGTGAAGCACCTACTCCTTTACTCTGCCTGCTGTGTGATCTGTTTCTCCAGGCTTCCGTCTCAGATCAAAAGTTTTTAATGTCTGCAAGATCAGCAACCCCTCGGAACGTGTAAGACAGGGAGGTGGTTGAGCCTTATTCCAGACCTACTGAATCAGAAGCTCTGCTGTCCGGCCTAGTAACTGATAGATATACCTCTGTGTGTGTATTTTGCCTACAACTTTGTTGAGACACAAGCTTCCAATCATGTAGCTCACCCACTGAAAGTGTACAAGGCAGTGGTTTTCAGGGTACCCAAGGAGTTTTAAAAGGTTCTTCTCCTAATGTCCCCCAGAAGCTGTAGCTGGATGAAACTGCAACACAGACACAATCTCCAAGCCACACGTGGTCGCCTTCCTGTGCTCGGGACATGTGTGCACAGAACCCGGAGCTTTCCATACGGCCACGTCACCGCGAATCACAGCTTTGGAGCTGGAGCTAAAGAGGTGGAGAGTGCCCCTGTTCAGCCTCAATAGGGATGCATGTGTAGGGTCAGTCAGAGTTTTTGCTCCTCTTCGAGGTGCATGAGTATTGATTGTAAGGTTACAGATATATTTTAGGGATCTGATGAATTTGCAAATGTGGAATTTCTAAGTAATGAGAGTCAACTCTACAAGGGTCATGAAGTCAGTTATTATCTTTAAAAGTCCTTCATTTTATTCACTCACTCATCCATCAAATACTTTTTTAACAACTACTAGGAGCCAGGGAGTAAGGTGGCTCTAGAAGAAATAGTTTTTGTCTTTAAAGAACTTCACTCTAGCACAGGGGTGAGACACACAAGAGGGCTGTGTCCCGGTGTGGAGAGTGCTAAGTAGCTGCAGGAACGGACTTCGGAAGGATGGAAGAGGGTACTGCAGGCAGCGTCCTGTGGCCTGAAGCTGGGCCGAGACAAGGAAGACCTTTCAGCCTCAGACAGGCAGACAAGGGAGGAAAAGCTGTCTCTGCTCAGGGAACAGAGGTGACAAAGGTGTGGAGGTGTGAAACTCAAGTGTTTGTGAATTTTGATGGACACTGGTAAATGAATCAGGCATGGTGGTACATGCCTGTAATCCCAGCACTCGGGAGGCTGAGGCAGGAGGATTGTGAGACAGGAGAACTGCCATGAGTTTGAGGCCAGCCTGGGCTCCACAGTGAATTCAAGGGCAGCCTGGACTGCAGAGTGAGACCCCATCTCAAATAGTATATGAAGAGTCTATGAATCTGCTGAGGATGCCGCTGTAACATGGAGGGCTGGATTCTTCAGGTAATTTAGCTGTTAGTTTCTTCTCATGCAACCTCATAAATTTTACCATTTGTTTTTTAGAAGTGCAGTAGGGACTTTCACATTATTTTAGGAGTGCTGGTACACACAAAGGAAAATGAATACTCATTTCTGGGGGCCTGAGATCTGATGTTTCAAAGTAATCTGTTCTTAAGCAAGTGTCTTCTTACTGAAATGTAAGGCAGCTAAAGAAGTTTTAAAAAATGATGCATAAGTAATTTTAATCTGTTGTGAAATATCTGCCTTAACAGTAGGCAAAGTATATAAACCATAAAAGTTATAAGTATGGTCTTTGTGGAATATAAAAAAATCCAAACAGATAAATAAGGCAAGTACTGAGGTCTGTTTGAAAAACGAATATTCTAATATTTGATATAATTATATCCCTTGAGTTTTTTTTGCTTTTCAAAGTATTCTGGAAGAGAAACATGACACACGCCCTTCTCTTATTTTATCAGAGGAAAGTCTAACAGAGGACAGTCTGTATGATGCAGACTGTCACTTCCTTAATGTAATAATGTACATCTGAAATCAGAACAATATCTAGAAAAATTCTTTGAAATAAGACTTATCCAGAAAAATTAACAGAATTCGTACATTCTTTCACTATACATTCTATGCAAAACAAACCCAAACTACTCACTTTAATATCAAAATAGATTTCATTCACAAACTATCAAATCTAGTCATAGCATTTAAAAAATCAGCTATTTTATTAATGACTATTTTAGCTACATAAAAGTGGATTTCTTCCCCACTCCCTAAGGAGGCAACCTGATCAGCTGAATAGCTTATCAGGAATTTTTAATTAATTTTTGCATCCATATAAGTGAGGGCAGGGGGATAAATTGTATTCTGTTGACTGAAATGTCATTTTATTGACCAGGAAATATCATTTGAATCAAGAATCTGAACCAAAAAGAGCAAATCCTACTGTTTTATAAAAAGAGAAATGTAAGTAATATTAAAATATCCAGAAGCTCATGTCCCATCTACCTCAGAAGATTTGGAGGCACAGAAGCCCATGCAGATATATAGGCAAAAGAAATGAATGCAGAAAGTATGGCAGATGAAAGTAGTAGTAAAAAGATAAAACAAAGCAAAACAAACAAAAAAATTGTCAAATAAAAATTCCAAAACTTTTCAGGTCTGATTTTTTTTTTGATACTGGGAATCGAACTCAGGACCTTACGCTTGTCAGGTGGGCACTTATGCCTCTGAGCTATATCCCTGGCCAAAGGTCTGATGATTTTAGAAAAGTGAATTATAGTTTAAATTTAGATTAAATTCCATCTGAAAGGCAATTAGTCTTTGTACTTCCCATCTATGACATCTATAAATAAGGCTTAATTTAGCCAAAGCAGCTCTGTTATTCATAGATGATTTAGACTTTAACAGAAGTCAGATAAAGATTAGAGACGCCATGAAGGGGCTGAACTGCCTCTGGGGCGACATGACGATGATGCTGACATCACGATGTGTCACTAAAATGCCTCACTGTATTATCTGAGAAGCAATCGCGGCACTTTGCAAACCAATGTGAGAGCTATTTTGTATCTTTCATCAACAGACTTCAACACTAAATAGAATACCTATTTTGGTACAATCGAATTGTGCTTTCTAAATCATTAGTGAACTCATTTTTTTCTTTTTTAACTATATGACTTCATAACTTAAAAAAAAAATCTGAGTTTAAAGATGTATCTGGAATATCTTTAGCAAATAGTAAGGTTACATTTCACCCTGGTGGGCTTCCAATCCATGTCTAAAGAATAAGTTTCCAGATCATTTCACGTGGTCATGAATACTGTTAAGCTCAGTTAACAAACAAAATAAAACAATTCATTGTTCACACTGGACTGACTTTTCGACTGGGAAATACAGTCCAGATGGTCTGAGACCCAGGGCATCCACAAGATGGGCCACAGAGGACTCTGATGTAATTTGTAGGCAGAATACTTTCCTGGAGAAAATTTACTCTTTGCTATGGCCTAGTTCTCACAAAAGTTTTGATTGCCAAAAATATATGCCTTGATAATCTGTTCCCGATCATTAGGGTTGCTAAGTCCGCTTACCCCTAGTTACTGACTCCTTTATGGCTAGGGATGCTCCAACTTAGGAAGCGTTTACGCAAGAGAAGTAGAAGTGGCCTTGGCTGAACCCCTGCCCTCATTCATCATAGCCAAGTAATCCACAGGTCCCAGAATCAGAGTTACTTGCTCCCTCCCAGCTTCAGACGCTGTGCTAGATGCCCTGCAGCTCCTAATTCTAACACGTTCCACAGATCAGTTCCCCTGCCAGGGCACATGATTTGCTAGAGACGAGGGTCTGCACCTGGTGCACGTATGCTCTCAATATGTATAAAATGTAAATATTACATATATATCAATCATGGAAATAATTATCCTTCCTTGCTTGTTTGCAGTAGTTCCAAAAGTGTAACCACCAGCATTCCAGTGATCAAATTCATGTATAGAGTGTTTAAAAGAATCAATTTTAAGTTTTTTTCCCCACAATTTTCTGAAGCCTCTGGCAATTGCTGCCACTTATCTGACAGTGAATGCTGCACACCGTGAAACCAATGAGTCAGGACTAAGTGACTATTAATAGCAACTAGAAAAATTCAAACGTGTTTCCTTCCATCGCTGTTTGTTACAGACAAGTATGAATAGCATTATGATTTTTACACTGATTTTGAACTGTCAGATTTCTCAGAAAAACTGTTTCTAATTTTGGGATTTCTGCTTCAAGTTTCATCATGTCACTATTTTATGATGAAGAATATTGTGACTTCGAGATGCTCTACTCGGTAAGTTTCAGACCCACTGACTTACTGCAACAAAGTTCATATCCTTTGTTCTCACACAGTCCTTTAGGGTCACCCTACTTTTTCATCCTCACTGGTACCAGTTACTCCAACACACTCATAACTCAAACCGTTTCCCTTGCCCAGGTGTCTCCTGCTCATGCACACCCCTATGTCTGAGCATATGCTAGCTTTTCTGATAGGATATTGCTTGCTTTTTGCTTCTTATTATTCCATCTTTTGCCTACTGCATTTCTGATCCCCTCAACCAACTGCTTTCTGCTCCTACAGCTATAGGCATTTGTAACGCGCTACAAGGACAATCAGGGTTCATGCACTAAGTTTTATCTATTTCTGCCACAATTCTTTACCATCCTTCCCTGTCTATTTTGTATTTCTAATTTTTCTTTTTGTACCAGGGATTGAACTCATGACCTCAGCTTGCCAGGCAGCACTTGTGCTCCTAAGCTATATCCCCACCATTCATATTTCTAATTTATTCAACTAGTTTTCTGACTCTATTCTGGAAAATGGGGTTTCAGAGGAGGTCAGGAAAAATAATCTCTACTTTTCGCAGTTTAAAAGTGAAATCCTTAGATTCTGATATTTACTATCAATGGAAAAGCAAGATAGACCAGAAAAAAAGACCAAGCAGTGCTGGAGGAAGAGTGTAAGTATCTGAAATGTGATGGTCATGAAAAGTGACACAGGAGCAAGATCTAAGGAGGCGAAGGTCAGGCCAGGTGAGTACTTGGGGAAAAGTGTCTCTAGACAACAGAACAACAGGGGCAAAGACTCAAAGTTTCCACCCCAGCTTATAATTCTAGTCGATACAAGTCCAGGCCACCCCAGAATATGCTGGCGCTTGACACTAGGAATGGTAAAATTCCAGACAAGGGCTGAGTGGCATGAGCTTATTGTCCCTGTCATTTCTTCCCATTGCCTTGCATTTTAGCAATCTGCTCAGCACGGATAGTCCAGAATCTCTTCAGGAACAATTATACTCTCATTATTATATGTATCCAGGAATAGCAGAATTCTGAGGTCAAGGAGACAGGCAAATGTAGAATCTCCCTGGCTTCACAGTTTCAGAGAGTGAGCTGAAATCTCTCTCCCTGAGTTTGTACGGTTTGTCTTTCAAGCTGTTCATTAATCCCAACACAAGCATCATTCATTGAAATATTCTTACACCTGCATAACAAAGACTACTTAACAGCTGATCTGGGTTCCTTTCTAATCAGTTGTTCCAGTGTGCCCAAACACACTTACATATGTGAGTCTATGTAATTATCAGTACCTATTTTAAAATGCTTATTTCCGGTGTACACAAGCCACTCATAAACCTCGTCGCTGATGCACAGCACGTCATATTTGATGCAAAGGTCGGCAATGAGCTGGAGCTCTTCTTTCGTATACACCTACACAGATTGAAGGAAAGAACACAGCCCGTTATTACTCATCACGTGAACTGACACTAGGCCGCAGCTGCGTACAGAGAGACTCACTCACCTTGCCAAGGGGGTTGTGTGGAGTATTCAGGATGATGGCTTTGGTTTTAGAATTAAATTTGCTTTCGAGTTCTTGCGGATCTAATATCCAGTCAGAACTGGACCATTTTTTTCCAGCAACATATTTCTAAGCATGAAAAATGAAGATGGGATTTAAAGGAATTAAATCATGCCTGTTAGCTTACAAATAAACAAATTAATAAGGGGAGAAAGAAAACCCAAAACAAAAGAAAGGCATGACAAGGGTCACTCAATAAATGACTAACAAAGAACATAAAGAGAAATAATTGGGCCTTGCATGCTGTGATGACCTGAGTGTGAGACTCACATCTGTTGAAGGGAAAATAAACCCTGTTCACATGGACATATTCCTTCTTTATATTCCTTCCTGGAACAGACTCTAGCTACAGTTAACACAGCACTGTGTCAGGTGAAGAGAAGAGTCTGTAGTTTGCCTTAGTGTGTTAATTATCTTGAAAAGATTTAGAACCTTTACTGGTGGCCAGTAATTAATATGTTCATAAATTCTTACAGCGTATGAATTGACTGACA
This sequence comes from Hydrochoerus hydrochaeris, assembly GCA_004027455.1. Taxonomy (NCBI): domain Eukaryota; kingdom Metazoa; phylum Chordata; class Mammalia; order Rodentia; family Hydrochaeridae; genus Hydrochoerus; species Hydrochoerus hydrochaeris. The sequence goes on from PVLA01009152.1 coordinate 65,724, forward strand.
AACTTACGGGTCTCAGCGGGATAAAAACAGGTATTGCTCCAGCCATTCTCACCATGGGCTCGTAGCAGTCGTAGTAAGGCACCATTATTATGACCTGAAATAAAAGCAACCAAGAGCACAGCGTATTGGCATTAATTCACTTCACAAATATTGTGTACATCCGAGGTGCGAGGAGGTCTCTAGGCTGGGATGCCACAGTGAGAAGGCAGTTCTCATCTTCATGGAACTAATGCCTGAATGGAAGAGGCCTTGGATTTAAACTTGTCTAAGGAGTCTGCATTGGGAGTTTTGGGGCTTTTTGTAGATTTGTGGGTGGGCCTGTAGTGGATCTGCTTGAAATGGTAAAATTTTACACATGCATGTGCCTTCTTTTCTCTGGCCTTGGACTCGGGGCAATCCTTCTACCTCAGTCTCCCAAGTGCTAAGATTACAGGTGTGCGCCATCATGCCCTGAGGTTGGATCAAATTACTGGTAAACAATTGATGCTTTAAATGTCACTTGCTCCTGTTTGTGTTTCTTATGAGTGAAATAGCTGGTCAGGGCCTTTCTCATGGGAGGCATTCATCCTAAAAGCCCCTCTCTACTCATCATTCAACTCAGACTGAGGTTGACAAGTACAGTCAGACAAGCTTGGAGTCGGGAACTGTGGGATGCAATGAAACAAAAAACAACAAAGCAATGAAAAGGGAATGGGTCCTCACCTCAGGCAGACCAGAATGTCTTCATCTGTGAGGCTCTGAGGGACTCAGAGGACCCACCTGTGTCACTTGGTGGAGCTCAGAATAAAGCGAGAGTGCTGTCCAGGAAAATAACCCAGCGAGAAGACACAACACAGTGGAAAGCACCCAGCTGATGCCCTTTACCTTGAATCCTTTACTTTCATGGGGGGAATAATTCCTTTCTTTTTTTGAGGAGTGATTTTTGAGCACTTATGGTGGTGCGCACCTATAATTCTAGCACTCTGGGAGGCTGAGGCAGGATGATAGCAAATCCAAGCCCAGCCTGGGCCCTCAACACCTTAGCAACAACTGTTTCAAAATAAAAAGGGCTACGGCTATAGCTCAGTGTCAAGGCCCCGGGTTCAATTTCCAGAACCACCACAGCAACAACCAGCCCCCAAAAGCAAAGAAAGCCAAAATTCTCCTGGCATTTATATCTTAGAGATTTGTGGTGAATAAGAAAATGAAGCAGTAAATTAGATAACTTCAGATAGTAATGTGCTATGCAGAAAATAAAATGGGACCGCGTAAAAGAATGACATGCATGCAGTTTCAAAGTATTACAGTGCTTAGAGAAGAAAGACCAGGGAAAAGAAGGCAAGGCAGGGGCTGAACATTGGGATATTTCAACAGAATACAGGGAGGAGGAGCAGCACAGGCTTAACAGGAAAAAGTAAGGAAACTTTCAACTACCTTATAGGATTAAAAGAGATTATGTATATGAAAGTGTGACTACAAGTCCTTCATGTGTTTCCTAAAAAACACTTTTTCTCTGGTATAATAGAGGGAATTCAGATATAAAACAGTAACTGCATAAAGTAGGTGGTGGTAGCTTTTATAAAAATAACATGACAAAGAATTGTAAGAGTTCAAGGTAAGTTACCAGAAGAGGTCAAGATAATATTCTCACTTCAGATGTAGCCTCAGCAATGCCTCTGTGCAAAACTGTCTCCTTTATTAGATTAGGAACTCCTTCCATGGAGAAACTATTTTTTAAACATCTCTCTCAGACTGCCTGGCATATTGGAGAGCCTCAGTAAATTTCAGATAAATAAAAGAGATCAGGAAATATTAAAGCAGGGGTCTCAGAAGGGGTGAATGAGTGAGGTAAGTGCCAGCATTGGTCCTGCATTCCAGGGCTGTGTGACAGAAATGGCTTGGCCTTCTAATTACATTTGCACTGCCCATGTGACCCTGGCATGTAAAGACACAAAAAGACCAAATCCTTGCTGCTCGAGTTCAGATTAAAGCAATGAAGACAAAGGGTTCTCTCCCCTCAACCTTTCTATCCTACTTCTATCTACTCTTATCTAAGTAGGCTATAAAAACAAGAATAAAGTAATGCAGAAGGAGGAGCTAAAGATGGCCAATCAGTGAGCAACAAAATACAAAGCCTCCTGGGAGAAACTCATATTCCAAAATAAAATATCCTGGAGAGATCCAGACAGAGGGAGATGGATCCTCTACATAGGTAGAATTAAAACAAAAAAACTCGTCAAACACACAGTCTCGGGGCTACAATTGAAATAACTAAAATTACCGGACACAGTGCTTTCACTGTGACCCACCAAGTTCGTGCTGGCCTGAATTTGAGCCGGCCTGAATTCGTGCTGGCTGGCAGGGCCACCCAAACTCAATCCCACCGCCACTCACAGGAGCCACAACCATGCTGAAGTTGGGGGTTGGTAAGCCCAATGAAGAACACAGCCAGCGAAGGGACCTTCATTAATCCACGGTCAGTGCTGGGAATGGGACCTCCCCCACAGGAAGGGTGCAACCAAAGGGCTGACATGTTGGAATCCGGCAGGTGGAGCCTGAACTGGGAACAACAGTGACTTCAGTTGGTTGCTCCCTCCCGAGAGTGGATTCATGGGATTTGCTTGGACTGGGTCACACCCCTGGCAGGGATCCAGTAACCCATCCCAGATCGATACCTTATGCCTAGCACACACTAACCTAGTGAAGGCCCCTGAAGTTTGACGGGCCTGGTGGGGAGGGCCCAGCACACACAGCCCCTGCTTATACCTCAGTGACAAAAGCAAACAGGAGAGGGCAGAAATCCCTCACCAGCATGCTTCAGAGGGGCTATAAGCAACAAGGAAAGGGTCTGGGACCTCCACTATACACCTGTATGGAGGAGAACAAAACTATGACAAGAGAGAGAAGCAGAAGGAAGCCCCCAACCCAAAACCCTGGGAACACTGATCCAGGAGAGGGAAAAACAAAAGAAACTGAGGGCAGTGAACATGTAACATCAGAAATGGCTTCAATGGACATTGAGAGATATCTTTGGGACCTTGTGGATGAGCTCAAGGCTGAAATATTAAATCAGGTAGAGCAAGATATAAGTAGATTAATAAAAGAAATGCTAAGCATCTCTCAGAAAGACACAGATAGAAGAAGAGAGGAATACAAAAAAGGAGAGAAACACTCAATAAAGAATATAAAGAAAATATACAATACACGAAATAGATTCAAAGAGACTAACAGGAAATTAAAAACTCCATTGAAAGCTGGAAAAACTCCTTAAAAGAAACTAAGGATAGACTATCAAAACTTGAAGACAAGTTTGCAATGTGTGATCATGAAAGGAAAGATCTCTTAAAAATAACAAGGAAACAGGTAGTAACAGTACAAAGGCTAGCAGACAACAAGAGAATCTATAATTTAAGAATAAGAAATGTGAATGAAGAAGCAGGAATACATACAGGCAAATTACAAAGGCTATTCATGGAAATAATTAAGGAAAACTTCTCAAGCATGGGAAAAGAAAATGACATTCAGTTATGTGAGGCATAAAGAACTCCAGCCACCTACCACCAAAACAGAGCTACACCCAGACATATAATAATCAAGATACCAGAAATCCAATATAAAAACAGAATATTAAAAGCTGTCAGAGAAAAGAAACAGATTACTTATAAAGGTAAGCCTATCAAGATCGTGGCAGACTTCTCGATACAGACCATCAGATCAGGAAGGGCTTGGAGCAAAGTATTCCAAGCCCTGAAAGAAAATAATCTCCAGCGCAGATTGATGTACCCTGCAAAACTGTCACTAGAAATTAATGGAGAAACAAGATGCTTCCATGACAAAGAGGAACTGGGGGAATTTGTGACCACCAATCCAACCCTACAGAGAATACTGAAGGACATTCTAGAGATAGAGAAAAAAAATACCAGGATTTTAGGAACACTGGCAGAAAGGCCTCAATGAATGGGGCAGGCAGTAGAATGAAGGAGAAAACTAGACAAAGAAAGGCAGAAAAATAGCATAGCAGAAATGAGGCAGAGAAGGATAACTAGAATCTTTAACATAGATGGCCTTGATATACTATATTGTTAATAGCATACCAGGATTTAAAACCCACATTACTCACACCACTCTGCTTAGATGTATTATATTGTTCCAGTCATTCTACCTATACTAGATTTGAGGGCACAGACAGTTATCCCGAAAATAACAGGATATAGTATGGTAATCATCCTTAATTTCCTATTAACTTAATCTAAAGCTCTGTATAACCTACACTGTTTTACCATGACTCATCGTAATTGAATCTGGTTTGTTAGATCGCTGTTTTGTATTGATAGATTTTATTCAAAGATGTTATGATTGATAGTATCAAGTCTGAAAATATAGGCAACTGCACTTAAAATGACAAGAGCCACTAGAATATCCATTATGGTTTGATTATTACCTGTCTTTGAAGTTTTATACTGTCTACAATGTTTTTTTTTTTTTTAACTAATATTGTTATGTACTGCTATATTCAATTATACTGCTATATTCAATTATGCCTGATGATATAGACAATTCTATTGAAGATAATAAGAGACAACACAGTAACCACTGTAGATCACCTTGTACTGTGGTTTTATATGACTTTTTGGTTTCATGTTTTTATAGGAATTTGTTTTGTCTTGCTAGGTTTTGTTTTTCCCTCTAATATAGAAAGGATAGAAATACATGTAGAGGCTCATGCATGCATAGCTGTTTACAGTCTCACTGTTTGAATATCTACTTTGTATGCTTTAATTTTGTAACTTGAACAACTATTTCTAAGAGGACAATAAGTAATTTATCAACCAGTGATTTCTTACTGTTTATCTTTTTTTTGAAATTCTGTATTATCTCTACCCTTTACATATTTTTTCTCTTTAAATTAAAAAAATTAAAAAAAGAATAAACTGGTGCAATAGAACAGATGACACTAACAGGCAGTATAATGAGAAATGACAGAAGCCAAACCCAAGAGTGTACACTGTATGATAATATTTATGCCAAACCAAAGGGCAGCGAGAATAAACCTGTGATGATGGAAGACAGAGAGAGAGAGAGCACAGACTAAGAGGGGAAGCAAAAGCAGCCTCTCCGGATGCTGGAATCGTACCGAAACTTACCTGGGTTATGGTTACATGGGATTTTATTCAGCTGTACATTTCAGATTTGTTAACTTTATGGCAGATGCATCAAAATTCTAATGTACTTTGAAATAAAAAGAATGCAAAATAAGCAGAAAATTGAGAGATGGGATGAGTGACAGGATTAACACAGGCATTATAACACTGGTAATGTACTTACTTCATCTCCTTCATCCACCAATCCTTGAATGGCATTATAAAGAGCTCCATATGCTCCTACTGTCACAACGATTTCTTTATTTGGGTCGATTTTCTTTGGATAAAATTTTTCATATAAGCAGGACAAGGTTTTTACAAGTGATGGATGACCCTGTTGGATTAAAAAATAAGAAACCAATTGAATTTGATTACAGAACCAGTTTCTTTGAGGCAATATGGATCTAAAATGTAAGACGTTTAAAAATTTGTATTTGACACTGGTAATTATCCAAAGCGGGAGAAATGTTTTTTTAGATCAATCCTCTTTATATTATCTATGCTGGTGTTCAGTTCTCAACCTTCCTGATTCATCCTCTCGAGTAATGAGATTACAGGTGTCTGTTACCATACTCAGCAGAAAATTTGTATTTTTAAATGGTGATCAATTAAATCATCAATTATCAAATTAAGTTATCAATAACTGTCAATTATGTTTTTCCTACCTCCCTATATGAAGTTATGAAGACTTGTTAATGTTGAAAACTGACTTTGAAACAAGAGGTTCGAGAATACATAAAGTATTTGATTTGAATAGAAATGAACTTATTTTTTTTTGAAGGTTTCCCCATGCAGTTCAGGCTGGCCTTGAACTCACTCTGTAGCCCAGGTTGGCCTCAAACTCATGGTTATCCTCCTGCCTCAGCCTCCTGAGTGCTGGGATTACAGGCATGTGCCATGGCACCTGGCTTTATCTTTTGAGGCACCCCAGTTTCTGTAGGTGCTGCACTAATTTACATGATCATCAACAGCATCTGAGAGCTTTATCTCTCCTCATACTTGCCAGAATTTGCTATTTTTGCTTCTGTGGTGATAGCCATTATGACTGTGAGATGATTTCTTGTGGTGGTTTTGATTGGCATTGTTCTGATGACACGGAGCATTTCCCCATAAATGTACATGTACTTGTTGGCCATTTCTTCTTCTTAGAAAGCCGGGTGTGGTGGTGTGCACCTGTAATTCTAGCACTTGGGAAGCTAGGAGGCAGGAGGATTGTCATGGGTTCAAGGCCTGCCTAGAGACAGGGTAGCGGGGAGAGTCCTGCGATCATCAGGTTGGGGCAGTTGATTCAATGGAAGAAACATAGAAACACATACACACGACACAGCGGAACCTCTAAAGCTCAAGCGCCTTCTGTTCCTGATATACTTACAAAGCCCCGCGTGTACTGATTCAGGTTATCAACTAATGCAATTTTTGATAATAATTCTTTTACGTATGTTGGAGGAGACATATCTGGAAGGCCTTGGCCAAGATTCACCACGGAAGGATCTGCAGCCAACTTGGTAAACTCGGTCCTAAGATTAGGAGAAAAAAGCCAGAGACCAAAAAAACCCCTCAAAAATATTGGCATTGATAAGTAGTACACTTACAAAGTTTGCTTTTTACGTCACATGGTCTTACCACGGAACTGAAAAATAGAAACAGTTTGGACTTACAAATTAAGAGTTTCCAATAAAAAGTTACACCACCCACACCTGTGATTCCAGCACTCTGGGAGGTGGAGCAGGAGAATTGTGAGTTCAAGGCCAGCATGGGCCACTGGACAATATCCCGCCTCAAAATAAAAAAGGGCTCGATGCAGCTTAGTGCAAAGGTTCAGCTTCCATTACTGAAGAAAAAAATTATCACCATAAGATGAATTTCCCGGGGCTGGGGATTTAGCTCAGCGGCATAAGTGCCTGCCTTGTAAGCACGCAGTCATGAGTTCGATCCCTGGTACTGATTAAAAAAAAAAAAAAGTGGAAAAAAAAAAAAAAAGAGATGAATTTCCCTAATAAAATGATGGCTGAATTGATCTTAAGGCTCCTTACACATCTCAACTTCATGATAACCATATTTTAACCATACATAGCTCCCCTACCCTCAGCCATTTTGCATCTGCTGCTGTGTTCTCTTATCAACTACCAGTGGGCAGGACCAATGAGAAACACTCATGGATTAGAAGGTAAATTCCAAACCAAACTGGTTTTTCTCCTCTGCTATGTGTCCATTTGCAGCAGAGCATGGCAGACGAGGGGAATTCATAAATCAGTGCATGGGCAGCTGCCTTCCTCTATCATTTAATGGATAAATTAGATAAATGGCTTTATTTTTGGACTAGAGATGAGGCTAAAAATTCCCAACTAAGGAAATAAAACTATGGAGGAAGCTTACACCAAATTATTAGTGTTTTAAGATACTCACCATACACTGCTGTCAAGTCCTTCGATGCGTTTTGCATTTTTCAATTTAGGAGACATTTTCTGAAAAATGTAGGGATTGAAAAATTTTTAATAATTCTTTAATCAAAATTTGAAAGGTTTGTGAAGGTAACAAGATATACTATGGCAGCTGTTGTTGTTTTCTTGGTATCCTGCTTTGAAGTTATGTACCAATTTTGCTGCTTTGTTTTGATTGGCTTTGTTCTGTTTTGCTTTGTTGGATTTTACTATCTCTAAAATAAAATAATAATAAAAAACAAAAAAAAATATGAAAGGTAAGTCGTGGGTCATTCTTCCCTTTCCTGTCATCACCATACAGACATAAGAACCACGGGGCGAATTCTAGAGTCCAAAACAAAAACACGGGGAAGTCTCTCCCTTAGCAGCTGTTTTAAGGAATGATTTGTGTGTTCTTTTTTAGTTTAAAGACACAATCATTTCAAAGGCTTGCAATGTACTAAGGTGAATAAGAATACTGCTTTTAAAAAGCCAGTTTAAAAATATCTTGAGTTATGCTCTGAAGAAAGTAAAATATACTAAGAGTTTCACAAAGTTCCTCGCATGGCATACAAGAACTCAACAAATGGTGTCTATGTCTATTTGTAAAATTATTATTATTATTATTATTATTATTATTATTATTATTTTGAGATAGGGTCTTTGCTATCAAGTTCGAGCTGGCCTTGAACTCACTAAGTAGCCCCAGACTGGCCTTGCGCTTTCAGTGATCCTCCTGCCTCAGCCTCCCAAGTGCAGGCATCACAGCTGTGCAGCACCATGGCAACAAATGGTTTAAAAATTACTCATGGGGTCCCAAGGAATAGTAGCTAATGAGACCCAGTAGAGGCTGTATACCAGGCACTGTTTCATGTGTTTCACTTAGCTAATGTACATGAAAACTGTTACGAGCCACTCAGATCTATGAACAAAAAGTGAGGCACAGGGAAGATTAAGATCACACAACTTTTCACATCTGCCCAAATTCATAAAAGTAGCAACCTTCAAGCCAAACAGGTTTACCCAGGATTCAAATCCACTGTCTGACTGCAAAACCATAGAACTATGTTATCTGCTCACTTAGAAAACAAGACTTTCTAAAAATATGACCAGAACACTGTCTCTTAAAAGTATATTTATGTTGGGTCTACTCACACCGAGCAAGCTAAAGCTGTGGTCAAAAAATGTCAGAAGTTATGATTATCATATGGCATACAACTTTTAGTTCTTCAGGTTCTAAAATTAATTACGTCCTATCTCTCAAAAGTATTGAATTAGTTTTGAGTTTATTATTAACAAGCTGGTGGAAATAAGAAAATGTTTGATAACATTTTTGCAAAGAATTTCATAATAGAATATTAAAGCGATTTTAATTCACTCTGAGAGGAAGATAATGATAATGGTTATTAAATCACCATTATTCTCATTCTATTTTCAATAATGGCACCAAAAAAAATGGCTTTTCATTGTCTTATTTTTCATCTTTGAAACCCCAGTGAAATAAATCACATGGGTATTCTTCAGGGGTTAAAGTGCCTTCTAGCATAGCATCACCGTAATTGCCACCTGAACATGATGCTACTCTAGAGACTAGCAATTAAAAACTCAAGAGTCCCTGCAAGACAGAGAAAAAAAAAGATATGTTAACAAATGCTGCTTGCTGAGAGCTTAGTGATCCATTCAATATGGACCACAAACACAAAGTACAGATTCAGGTATTAAAATGCCAGCACGCTGCCATGGAAGATCAGACATTGAGTACAATTTTAAAGTTCAGATGGTTAAGGTCACAATGCAGTTTGAGATTTACGTTCTTTAAGATCTGTACTCGGAGCAGCCTCTTCTGTTTCTGCTGCCCAAGCTTCTCCTTCCATCCCAATTCCTTGTCTCAACCTCTCTACTTTTTCAAAGTCTTCACCGCCTCCCACTCCTGTATGTGATTTTTTCCCTCTGCCCAACTGGCTCCCTACATTCCTCAGCCTCTTTTTCACCATTGCTCCTAACTATCAAGGAAATAGGAAGGAACACAACTTTGTCAGATAGACTTCAGGCAGAGCTTGTGCCATTGAGCCACATCCCTGGCTGTCAGATCTGTTTCAGCTTGGAGTGGTCACAAAACATTACAATAGTTCATATTTTGCCTGCCAAGCACCCATTTTCTCTTTCTTGGAGGTGTTAATGCCTCTGTTAAGAGTGTGGTTTTTGTTTGTTTTTTTGAGACAGGGTCTCCCAATGTACTTCAGGCTGGCCTTAAACTTACTACATAGGCCAGACTGGCCTCTAACTTGTGGGGAACCTCCTGCCTCAGCCTCCAGAGTGCTAGGATTACAGGCATATGCAACCACACCTGGCTGGGAATCCCCTGATCTTCATCACCTTGTCCTTGCAGTTGGCTAATGTGGATCAAACCCACCACCTTCAATTCTTGAGTTTGATGTCATTTCCTTCAATCTTCTCTGATTCTCCAAATCAAGGTCTTTCTATGTGGCCTCATTAAATGCAGCACTTTCTAAAGTTTCATATATAAAGCTTTCATAGAGAAAGTTTCTGTTTATTTCTATCTACCCTGAGAATGTGAAAATGGCTTGTTTTATTGATGTGTGTCACTAGTAGGGGTCTCCAGAGAAAGAGAACGAATGGAAGGAGAGATTTATTTTAAGGAATTGGCTCATGCAATTATTAGAGGAGCCAGCAAGTGTGGACCCTACAGAGCAGGTCATGGGCTGCAGACTCAGGAGAGAATTCTTGTAGTTTGAGTCTAAGGCAGAATCCACTTTACCTGGGGTGAGGCAGGCAGAACCTCTCCCCTCAAGATCCATCCATATTATTGTAGATCATCTACTTTCCTCAGAGTCCACTGATGTTAATCTCATCTAAAAAACACCTTCACAGCAACTCCTAGACTGGCACGTGACTAAATATCAGGGATTGGCAGCCTGGCCAACACACCACAGCGCTCAACATATCATTCTATGCCTAGCACATGGTGAGCTTTCAATGCATATCTGACAAATGAATTAATAAAACCCCTCCTATTAGGAGGGAAGTTCTGATAGCATCCAATTTAACTCTGGTGCTTTTTGTCAGTTTATGTTATTTTATCCTGCCCAAACCATGATACAAAGTCCTGACAGTTTCAAATCACAAAGGCTTTGCTCGTGCCACTGTCATTCTGAGACACAGGCTGACGCAACTGCCTGTTTAGAATTCAGCCTACACTAAGGAGAAGAGTTTCCGCTTGGATATACCCATATCATTTCTACAAATATTTTATTGGTGAAAGCAATTTCAAGGCTAAATCACAGATAGGCGTGTCTAACCATCTGGCAGGGAGGAGCAGCAAATAATTGTGAAAAGCAGCACGGAGAACTGGCGACTGAGTATATAACGGGACAGGTAGTTGTTATGGGTTGAACTATATCTCTTCAGTTCCATATACTGATGTCCTAATCCCAGTACTTCAGAATGCAGCCTGGAAATGGTGTCGCTGGAGATGGAATAAGATGAAGTCACTAGGGTACCCTCAGCCATTAAAACTCGTTGCTTATTTGAAGGGGAAGTCTTGGCACAAGCACACACAGAGAATGTTCTAAGAAGGTAAAGGCAGAGACTGGTGTAATGCTTCCACAAGCCAAGAAAGGCCCAGGATCAGCCGGACACCACCGGGAAACAGGGCATAAGGAGCAGACAGTCTTCCTTGTAGCCCTCAGTAGGAACCGACTCTGCTTTTGCTTTGATCCCAGGATTTTAGCTGCCAGAACTGCCAGGTGACAATAAACGTTTGTTGTTTAAGCCACTTAGTTTTTGATGCTTTGTTAAAGATATCCAGGGAAAGGAATTCACTGCTAAAAGTTACAAGACAACTTACAAAGCCCAAAGAGGGTCAGATTTAGCAGTAGATATAAAAGCTTACGCTATAAAAACTACTTCCCACATAGACTCATCACCAAGGAATAAAATACCTCTGGAATTCTACTGAGAACTGGGCATGGATCCCAAGCATATAAAGAAAGATGTGGGCTGGGGATTTAGCTCAGTGGCATAAGTACCTGTCTGGCAAACCTATGTCTATGAGTTCAATCCCCAGTATCAAAACAAAACAAAACAAAACAACCATATATAAGGCTTGTATAATGTTTTGGACCCAGTTAACTCTAAGAGGTAACTTTTGCTATAGGTAGTAGGTCTGGTAAAGACATATAATGTTCTGCTGCATTATCAACATACAACTGCAGTGAAATCATAAGAGGCTTCATCTTTTAACTTGAAAAGGATGCAGTTCTGAAGAGCCACCACAAGATGGCACGAACGACAAACATAAGGAAAATCCTATTCCATCTTTAAAATGTTTGCACCAAAGGTGCTAGCACAAATTTGGAAATACAAAAAATAAATACCAAGATTCCAAGATCTAGCATGTCAAAATTTAAACTGTATCTTTTCTGTTTCTCTCTCTCTCTCTCTCTCTCTCTCTCTCTCTCTCTGTGTGTGTGTGACACAGTCTTGCTATGCAGTTCAGGCTGATCTTGAATTCATCTGTAGCCCAGGCTGGCCTCTAACTTGTCACCCTCTTACCTCAGCCTCCAGACTGCTGAAATTACAGGTGCAACTCTGCTGGCTAAATTACACCTACTTTAAGGAAGTTGTGCATAAGATTATTGCTGTGAGGTGGGATAGGACAGATATTGAAAAAGTTTTCCTAAATGGTGGGCTCAAGCTCGGGAAAGCAAAGCTATTTGTAGCTATACATTATGACAGTCAATCAAAGCTTTACCCAAAGAAAACAAGATCACAGCCAAAAAAAGGTAACTGTAAGAACACGGCAGGAAAAGGACAGAAATGGAATCAGGAAACTATATACAGTGTGTGTGTTGATGTTTCTATTACCACTGTAACAAGTTAGTATTCCCTGATTCCTAAGCATTTCTCAATGTCTTTGTTTGAAATGCAGATTTAGTTTTGAAAGAAACTTGGTCCTGCCTTCCTACATCAGGAACTGGAGCCTCATAGCGTTTTTCTGCAGCTCCATTTTGGCCCACTCTGCCTGGTCACTTTCCTTCCCCTTAGGTGTCTTAACAATCACATCTCCCACTTCACCATCACACAGGATCTGAGAGTTGAACACGCAAAAATGTTTATCATTGCTGACATACTCAGTGAGTTCAAATATATCTTAAGTTTTCTGTTGAGCCATAGGAGAGAAAATACTAAGAAATGTATCTTATAAAGGGCTTTTATACAGAATATTCAAAGTTTTAAAACATAAACAACTTTGACAGCTCAGTAAGAAGATACTTCAATTTAAAAAGGGCAAAAAGCACAGCAAAAGATATTCAACATCATTAGTTATTGGGAAAATGAAAATTGAAACCACAGAGAGATTCTATGAGATGCCCATCTGAACAGCTGTAGGTACCACATCTAGGAGAGAAAAAGGGCAAGCAGAATTTTACATAACTCTGATAGGAATGGAAAAATGGTACAACTCCTTCAGAAAATGATTTGGCACTTAAAAAATTATGAGCCAGCAGCAGCCATGCGGGCCAGGAGGAGAACCAAGAAGCCAAGCCATGCCCTCCTGTGAGCCAGCAGCAGCCATACGGGCCAGGAGGAGAACCAAGAAGCCAAGCCATGCCCTCCTGTGAGCCAGCAGCAGCCATGCGGGCCAGGAGGAGAACCAAGAAGCCAAGCCGTGCCCTCCTGTGAGCCAGCAGCAGCCATGCGGGCCAGGAGGACAACTAAGAAGCCAAGCCGTGCCCTCCTGTGAGCCAGCAGCAGCCATGCGGGCCAGGAGGACAA